>JAHBMJ010004879.1:29876-37376 GCA_018398765.1 Chromera velia | reverse complement strand
GTTCCAACACCAACAGCAATAGCAAACGTGTGCGCGGTTCTCCGTCTCACCCCGTTGTCATCTCTCCGCAACCGAATAGAAGCCCAGGAGCACCCACTCCTGGAAAGCCGAAAAGCCAGAGAAAAAGCTCTCAGCAGCTCCCACCACCGATCGATTCGATTCACATTGAAGAAAGTGATCATGAAGAAGAGGAAAAGGAAGTGCCATAAAGCTGAGTGATTGTCACCTCAATTTTGGTACGTGCTCTAACTTTATCGTATCAACAAAAAGTCATATGCAATTTCAAATCTATCAATTTTACGTTCTTAATCTCTATTAGTACTAGAGTGAGTCTCAGTGACTAGTGTATATACACTGCCACACAGGCATATTTTTTTTACGGAACTGATAAGTTATAATTTTATATATATTTTTTTAAATTTTTGAAACACACATCAGAAATGTTCTGATAACTATTGTCATGAGAAAAATGATCAGAGTGACAGTAAGTCAGTAACTCAGTGAGGAACCCTAAGAGGTTAACCTCAAATCTTACCTCAAATATCAAATATTTGAGGTTGAAGCTCAAATCAAATCAAATTAAATCAAATCAAATCAAATATAATCAAATCAAACATGGTCACTATATGCGAGTGCGTGTGATCTCGATCAGCTATACAGGGCCTCGAGATCTCGGCTGATCTCGATCATGCAGCAGAACTGAGCTGCCTCCCGAGGCGATGTATGCAGTACTGCATGTATGGCATATCAGGTGCGCGCATGATCGACCCATATATATACACATTTTGATGCTTCTGCAGAGCATGCCGTGGCCCCGTTGAAGGGGGGAAACCGGGGGTTGCGCATTATCGCGTATGAAGGCCTAAATATGACTAAAAATTAGTTTGAAATTCTCACTCATAGTTATAGCAAATCGATCTGGAAACTGTCTACAATACATATTCTTTACCTGAGTTTATAAAACTAATTTACCATATTTTTTTTAACATTTTTAAAAAGGAAAAAGTGACGATCTAGAGAATGATTAACTCGTTTTCTAGTTAATGTAATCTCTCAATACACTAATAACTCGATTAGGTTCGATACGAAAACACAGTAAAGGTATCTGTGAAAAGGCCCCAGACACGAAGGACGGTCCGAGGACCGGGGAGGAGTGAGCCAACAGTATTTGACCTAGTCTTTGACAGTGTATTACAGTGTCTGCATATATGTCTGCATCACTTATACAATAGTTACTCTTTCATCATCTTTCATCCTTTGTCCTAGCTTTTGTCTCTCGATCTTGCTGTCTGTCTGAGACACTGTCAGTTTCTCTACTTCAGTCTGGGTGCATCGGCCTCGATCTCTTTCTTCTATGCAGAACCATACATCCATCTGGCTCTTTCCCTCTCTCGCTTTCTATTTCTCCCTAATCATGAGTCTTTATCTGCCACCTGTCTGCTAACGTGCGCATGTACACACACACACACACACATACACACACACACACACAAACACACATATACTTATGTACACAGAGAGAGAGAGAGAGAGAGAGAGAGAGAGAGTTCACACTCTTACTGCTACATCGCATGCACACATAAGCACGCACATTACTCAGACTGACAAGCTCGCACAGGTATAGATCGCACATGCACGGACGGAGACATACACATACACAGAGAGAGAGAGAGAGAGAGAGAGAGAGAAAGAACGGAAGATCAGATAAGGACGTGCTAAGGAATGTTCCCTTTCCTTCAAAGTTTTTAAGGCTTTCATTTCATTCATAAACTGATACGCAGAACATTCAAAGTTGTGCAGTGTAAAAAGAGGCAGTGGCCCTGGGCAGTAACCCTAAAGCAGGCAAGCAACCCAGAGAGTTTTGAGTGTAATTTCAAGTAAGCAGACCTCGGTGCACCGCCTGGTGGTCGTACAAAGGAATACGTAAGGAGGTAGCTCCTCTTCTCCTAAATGATCACACTTAGTTCAGTTAGATCTCTACTACAGAAAGTCTATCAGTTCAAGGTTCACTTCCAAACTACTTCTAAAAGCTTTGTAAGCAACTGTTGTTTACTTAATCCAGGCTATACGCAGCTAATTGAATGAATTCTATTCTATTTCTATTTTATTTAATTCTCTTCTAATACAGACTGGCATGGCGGCGCCTCCATGAGCCTGCGTGCGTGTGTTGGTCTCTGAGCTGCGGGCGTCTCGTGCGGCGGTGGTGCACATTAGTTCGGCTCACCCCGGGATTGGCCGGTCCCGTGGCTCGCCTCACTATGTTACGGAATATGCAGGCAAACACACACCGAGAGACAACCATACACACTAGCATACACAGGCCCCACGGTAGAGTGGAGCGGGAATGTCACAGAGCCTTTCAGAGGAAGCTTTCACGTATGCACAAAAATATATGAGGCAGAAAGGCCGACACAATGAAATACATCATGGATGTAGTCCTGCTAGAGCTTTGAAGCACAAGCTGCCCACATTCTCTCTCTCTCTCTCTCTCTTTCTCTCTCTCTCTCTCTCTGTCTCACTCTCGCCCTCGCTCTTACTCTCACTCTCGCTCTCTCTCTCTTTCTCTCTCTGTGCCTCCTGGCCTCATACATATACGCATACACCTATATAGAATGTCATACAAACAAACATACGGAGAAGCAGACAGATAGGTAGGTAGGCGAGCAGGTGGGCAGGCAGGCAAATAAGCCATATTTTTATTCCAGAGGAGGGGAATTTTTTTACAGACAGCAAGATAGACCTAGAAGACAGATAAATAGTCAGTTACTGTGACAGTCACTGTCTGTCACTGCCAGTCGATCAGTGGGTCAGTCAGTCAGTCAGGCAGTTGGTCAGCCAGTCTTTCGCCCTTGCGCTTCTCCTCAGAGTCTCAGCACTCCTGCACTCAATCAACGTGCACCCGGTCACTCAAAGGAGACGAATTTCAATACACACATAGCCTAAGGGACACAGAAAAATGTGGAACGGAGAAAGCCGGACAGAGCACACGAAGATAAAACCACATCACAGACTGGCATCCACGCACATAAATACCGGAAAAATTTGTCTACAGGGGCACCGTGCATCGAAACGAGTATCGTGGACAGCAACGAGGGGATACTTTAAGACAGACATGTAGACGGACACGGAAACCCAACACGCCTACTCATTCACCCATTTACTCAAAGACACAAGGATTCACAGCCCAAAGTCAGTACAGACAGGAAATCACATATATTGCATGGCAGGCTCAAACAGGGTGAATAGAGCTAGAGGAAAGCCATAGGCGCCCGGGTTCAGCAGCTCGCTCGCGGCAGAGAGTCGCATACGCTTGCTAGCAGCGCTTGCTAGCAGATTGTCTCTGACTGTCTCCCTTTCATTTATGGAGTCAAATAAACAGGAGGAATACGAAGACAGGAACAGATTGACCACTCACCTTTCCTTGGAGCAGGACAGGTGGAGACCTGACCAAAGGGCAGATCTGCTTAGTCCGGAAACAATATGAAACTCACAACAGACAGATTGAGACGCGCGGAGACGGCGTTTGAAGAGTAGTGTTTTCACCCAGCTCTCACTCACTGTCACGCCCACGTCCGTCATTAAGTTGAAGATTTCCCTCATCTGCTCACCCACATTACAAAGTCTGACAAAGCTGTCGAACAGCGCATCTGATAGCGCATCTGAATTCAGACCTCAGGGGCGGTTGAATTCAATCATTTCAATCATGCATGCGCAAAATTTTTACTGCGCGGTCCCGTAAGGCGTTTGCGACCCGAAATGTGAGGAAGTACGTAAGTGGCGCGCGTGCGAAATTCGGTGTAGGGGGCGGGGCTCACCTTTACTTTTTTCCTTTCGGTTTGGGCTACAGATACCGTGGCTCGGGGGCCACTCGACCCATATATATACACATGAGGAATCGGCTCTCGAGATCCATGCATGCCGTACGAATAATCGGCTTCGGTACGTACGGCTTCTGACAGTGTGCATACATGTAGGAACACATTCATATGATCGCAGTCCCCAATGTCAGATACATAGAGCAGAAAGACGGCTTGACTGTGTACAGCCATCTGGCAACAATCAGTATGTCCACCCCTTCTGCCTGACCTGTTTGAGAAGAGGTTTATTTCCCAGCAACAACAAAGTCAGAACAACTGACCTTGATTCGTGTGTATGAGAGTCGGGTCAGCATTTCACAGACTGTTTCAATTCGGAAAATCAATAAGCCATACAGACACCGACAAGTTGCCCTTTTTACGGGCATTCTGACTTGCAAGTCTGCTGTGTACAAATTGTTGTCTCGGAGCCAAAGAACTGTTTTCGCGATGTCAGCTACACAGGTGAGCTCACATTCCGACCACTGTTGTTTTTTTTTCAAGCGTCAAAATCCTACATTCCAAGCCATTCGCCCCCCAGAGGGGCCCAATTTCGGCCACCCTGCGCCTCACACAGACATCAGAGAAACATGGGTGTTGTGGTCCGTCTTCCCTCTCCGCTCCACTGCGTGCGTGCAGGTGGATCCTCTTGCAAACTGGCAGGTGCCTGAGAGGTACGAGGTCCGGCGCTTAATTGGGTACGGCTCCTCAGGTGGGTGGGCTTTTGTGGTGCGCCAACCGTCCAACAGATGACACTCGAGTCCTTCTTGACCTGCTGTCCTATTCTTCCCTCTCCTCCTCTCTTCTCTTCGATTCTCCTCTCTGCGCAGCTGGTTCCCTTCCTCTCGCATCTTTTTGTGACGCTAAAGCTCAGACACCTCAGCCTCCCCCCCTTCTCTCTCTCTCTCTCTCTCTCTCTCTCTCTCTCTCTCTCTCGCCCCCCTCTCTCTCTCTCCCTCCTTCCCTTTGTGTGCGTCTGCGTGTGCGTGTGCGTGTGCGTGTGCGTGTGTGTGTGTGTGTGCGTGTGTGTGCGTGTGTGTGTGTGTGTGTGTGTGTGTGTGTCTGCCTCTCTTACTCCCCCTCTCGCCCTCTCTCGGTCTCCTCCTCTCTCTTTTTTTCTCCGTTTCCTCTTCTCCGTATGTAACGACGTGCGTACGCGATTAGGTGCCTCTGTGTGTTCATGCCTGTGCCTGCCTGTGTACTCAACATCAGGAATGGTTGCTGAAGCCTTTGACCATCAGCGACAGGAGGTGGTGGCCATCAAGCGCGTCAAGAGAGTGTTTGGGGACCTGGGGGACTGCAAACGACTTCTCAGGGAGGTGGCGATTCTCAGCAGACTGGATCACCCGAATGTCGTGCGGCTGCTGGATATCCCGGTGCCAAAGGACTTCAAGAAATTTGATGTGAGTTCTCAAGATCGTTGTGCACAAAGATGCACTCCTCCGACCGCCCGCCGCTTGGAATGCCTACCGCTCTTCAGCGGGCCTGCTTTTGCACATCAGCCTGTCAGGGAGGGCGCGCTTGCTTGCGTTTGCGTGTGTACGCATCTGCATTTTTGTGGGTACGTGTGTGGGGGTGAGCAGCCTTGCGTCTGCGCATGTGGTCTTGTCCGGGAGCACGTATGTGCCCAAGAGAGAAGGTGCCAGGTGACAGGGTTTTCCGTGTCGCTGTGTTTAACATGGATGCATTCTGATCAGTCACCTTCAGGCCCTCTCGGTCCTCCACAGAGATTCACTGAATGTATCAAAACGTTCACAAAGACTATCAAGGTTGAATTCTGACCCCCAGGCTCAGACGCTGAACTGAGTAGGGGGGCATCGGCTGATGATTATCCATTCCGCCCCCTTCTGTACCTTCCTTGTCCTCCGTACTCGGTCCATTATTCTTCTTTTGTTTGTCTCTGTGATTCTTTCCTCTCTCTTTCCTTTTGCGCTCGGTGCTTTTGCGTGCTTTTGTTTGGAGTTTGTGTCGTTCCACTCCAGTTGTCTCTTTGATTTCTCTGACTCCCTTTTCGGTTACTTCCTTGATCCCTTTCTGCTTCCTCGTCTGTAATCTGTCTGCCCCTTCCTCTGCAGGAACTGTACCTCGTTCTGGAGATGGCGGAGTCGGACCTGAGGAAGCTCTGTCGGTGCTCGGTCTTCCTCTCCGAGCTCCACGTGAAGACCATTGTCTTCAACCTTCTCTCCGGACTACAGTACGTTCACTCAAAGGGAGTCATGCACAGAGACCTGAAACCAGCAAATTGCCTGGTGTTCCAGGACTGCAGAGTCAAAATCTGGTCAGTCAGTCAGTTAGTCAGTCAGTCAGTCAGTCAGTCAGTCAGCCTGACTTCTGCATCACCTATTCAATCACACTGAGCAGGAGGGCGGGACTCGGTCAGGCCATGATAGGACTGCGTGACGAAAAGCTGCATGTCCACTCGGACAGGCACCTAGGGTGCAACACTGCCTCCTCATACCAGGGGACATGCATGCGGCTACCAGAATACAGAGAGAAAGAGAGAGCGAGGAAGGAAGGAAGGGAGGGGGGAGTATGGATACACAAAGAGAATGTGCACAACAAAAACTTTTGGAGATAAGTGAATTACTGGTGGTCAAAACTGAGGAGGGCTCAGCAGACGTGTGTGTGTGATTCGCTCCTGCGTGCGACCTCATCACACCATTCCATTCCAGGAATTCTCCATGCTCTGAAAGAAAGCAGACCTTGCATGAGATTGGCTTTCGACTTCTTCTCCAACAGAGATGGATCCCTGATCTCTCCTTTTCTGCTTCGATCTGTCACTTTTCCTCATGCATTTGTGTGGGATTCTTCCTTCTCTTTCAAGAAGGACCAACCATCCCGTGTGTGCCTGCTTGCAGCGACTTTGGACTCGCCAGAACTCTAAGCACACTGCCCATAGACAGCAGCGCAGCAGGGGAAAAGGAAAAACGAGGTGGTGATGCGACTGCACGCTGTCACTGTGCGGAGGGACCGAGAAAGCAGACAGACATAGAGACAGAGAAGGGACAGCCACTGGCAGGTTCCCGTATCCCGAGAAGAAGGCGACTCAGTGAGCACGTCGCTACCAGATGGTACCGTGCTCCGGAGTTAATTCTCCTACAAGCAGACTACTCGACCGCAATCGACATCTGGTCAGCTATACATGGGATATGGTCTTTCGGTTTTCTTGCGGCTGTCAAAAGTCTTCTGAGTAACCGTCCCTGTTTATATTCTTTCACTTATTCCCATGGCTTATCTGTCGGTCTGTTGATAGCTGCCTAGCTGTCTTGTGCCCTAAACCGCATCATCATGGCTTCTTTCTTTAATTCTTCCTCTCCTGCATGCCTCGAGCTAGAGTGCTTGCAGGTCTGTCGGTTGCGTCTTCGCAGAGCTGCTGGGAATGATCGAAGAGCACAAGCACGGCCATCATGACAGACAGCCGCTTTTTCCGGGAACTTCTTGTTTTCCCCTCTCTCCTCAGAGTTCGACAACCGCCGACGGGTAAGAAGATCAGTGAGTGCACAAGAAGTCATCTCATCAAGTAAGTGTCTCCGGAAAGAGTCAAATGAAGGAATCCTGACGGATAAAATGACTGGGCACAACATTGGGATGAAGTGAAGAGAACAACTGCAGAAAAACCAAAAGCACCTACCTGAATGGTTGCTTT
>JAHBMJ010004879.1:9815-27328 GCA_018398765.1 Chromera velia | reverse complement strand
GGGGGGGGGGGGGGGCGAGAGATCTCGCGGTATGTGCATGTGTGTGGCAGAGAGAAAGGGTGGGAGGGGGAAAGAGTCGGAGAGACAGATCAAGAGGAAGCAATTTTTGTCGTCCACCCCTCTTCCGAACGCAAGAAAGACAGGCGGACGGGAGGGAAGCCGTCTGGTTTCCTTCCGCATTCCCCCGGCCATCGTCATCATCCTCAGGCCAGTTTTCTTTCGGTCCTACATATAGATCTTTCATGGATTACCTCCCGCCCTCCCTCCCATGCTGACTTGTTTGTTTTTTGTGAAATCTAATGGGGTCATGTTTCTGTGCATGCAGAAATGAAATGCATCCATGATCTGCGATCTCCGTTCGCTCCTTCTGACGGTCATTCAGAAAAGAAGAATGCAAGGATGAGAGCAATGGTGGATCGATCAAGATTGGTCCATCCAGTTTTCACGTAAAAGAGAAGGGACCGCTCAGGGTGAGGTCGTTTTCGTTACTGTTGAGGCTCCGTGTGTGGGAGTCGACTGACACAGAAAGAAAGAAAGAGAACGACCGAACGAAGGAAAAGAAACCTACATGCAGACTGAGAGAGGGAGGTAGTGGGGCAAGGATCATCTCATCCTTTCCAAAGACAGATCGAAGTATTGGCCTGTTTCGGACTCTCTGGGTCCTTGCTCTCTGCTCCTGTGCCTGTATTCCTGCCTGTTTTCAGGACGATCTAGCATCAATCATGCAGTGCGTTCTTTCGTCTCTTTTTCATTGATCATGATCTTCTCCTTTCGGTGCATCATCTGAATTAACCCCCACGTCTGCATGTTGACGTCTTCCTTCCGGGATCCGGACCTGGCTCAACATTTCTGGGAGAGGCCTGGCTGAAAATTTGCTTTTCCGTTTTAAAGAATTGTACTCAAGACTTCTGTCAAGACAGTAAATTCGAAATTGTCCCCTCTCTCTCTCTTACGCTGTACTTCGTCTTTGTCTCCTTGCTCTCGCTCTTCCTCCCCTACACCCTTACACTGACTCACAGCCTAGTGAGTCTCCGAGCGAGGGCAAACGAGGATGAATGAGTTGCCCCCCAGCACATTTTTCGCGGATCTCGAATGTCGTCAAGGACAGAGAGGGAGAGGCCGTCTTGTTGCGAGGACACATGTGTGTTCGCGTCTGTCCGAATCGGACAAGGGAGAAAGAATGCGACATGAAAGCGTGATTGTTTGCAGGGATTCTTAAATGAAGGAGAGAAGTTGCGAAATTCAGTAGTAGACCCAAATTGTCCGTGTGGACCTCGTATTCCTTTCTGTATGCAAAAGAGGGAAAACAGGGAAAGACAAATCCAGACAGTCTTCCTGTTTGCAGGCATTCTTAAATGAAGGAGAGAAGTTGCGAATTTCAGTAGTAGACCCAAATTGTCCGTGTGGACCTCGTATTCCTTTCTGTATGCAAAAGAGGGAAAACAGGGAAAGACAAATCCAGACAGTCTTCCCCGATATCGCAGTACATGTGCTCTCGCTCACTGTTTCACTCAAACAATGCATAGAGGGAGCAGCTAGAAGTCGATCCGTCTGGAGTTGACAAGCCTGTCTGATGCTTGCTGTCGTTTCATCCCATTCTGGGTGCATAGAATGAGAATACATGCATGGATGAATGAATGAAAGAAAGAATGAGTAAGCGAATGAATGAAGGAATGAAAACGTAGCTTCCTTCGAACGTCTCCTCTCATCGTCTTTCATCCTTCATCCAGACATTCATTCGTTCGTTCTTTGCTTCCTGCCTGCGTATCTTCCTCTTTTCAATGATCCTGTCTCTTTCCACGCTTGCGTCTTCGTCTCTCTTTCTGGGAAAAGGAAAAGGCAGAGAAAGTCAGATGTGCGCCGAAGGGATACGCGACCCTCAGGTGCCAGCCAGAGTTCACTGAGAGCAAATGTCCCCCAGGTAGATGCAAAAATTGAAAAGACCAAATGCAAAGAATTTAACTGAAGGTACCAAAGTGAGAGCGAGACGGTCTGAGATTTGGTTCGAGAGCAACGATCAAAGTCTTGGCTTTCAATCTCGCAAACCCGCATCTGTCTGTCTGTCTGTCTGTCTGTCTGTCTGTCCTTCCCACTCGAACAGCTAGGCGGCATCGATCGATCTGTCTTTCTCTTTGTGCAAATATGCATGAGCGGAAGGAAAAACAGTTCTGAAGAAGGAGTTCTTCTTAATTCGCTGGCCGCTTATCGATCCGTCTGTCCTGCGTCTGTCTCCTTGGGGTTCCTTCCTTCCTTCCTTCCTTCTTTCTGACCTCTTCCTTTTTCGTGAATCAGACCTGCATGAAACAGTTCATGGATGCGGGGGAAGTTTCTTGACTCGATCAGTCCTCTTGTTTGTTTTTTGCCTCTATCGGCATTCGTCCTTCCACTGTTGCTTCATGTCCTTTTCTTTCTGTGTGCATCTACATGTGACTTCCTGAGATCACTGCGTCCTTGCTTCTTCCACTCTCTGCCCAAGTAGGCAAAAAACCACGACAATAAAAAACACAATCCATTCTGAAGAGAGAAGACGGCCATCGGGGAAGCCTCTTCGATCACTATCTCGACCGCATCTAAGTTCATGTGTTCGTCACCGGCCCCCGGGATTGTACGGTGTTTAAACAAATGGTGAAAGTGACACACCCGTCTCTACTCTGATGCAAGTTGCATGACGATGCATGCATGTCCTCTCGGACTTTTCTGTGCGTGCGTGACTGGGGCCGTGATCATCGCATTTCTGTTTGCCAGTGCAGATGAGTGGGGGCGTGATACTAGGCGTACAATACGTGTACGGGTCTTTCTGCATCACGAGAAGCGTCGTGAATTGACTCGCTCTGATTGAACTACGCCTCAATAGTTGGACATATGTTTTGCATTATTTTCCTTCCTTACGTGTATATTCCTGATTGCATTCTTTCAGTGGACAAGAAGCGGGAAAAGCTTTTTACATCCTGCATCTTGACTGCAAATGCTAATGAATTTTACTTAGTCCTAAAGTCAGTCAACATACATCATTGAACATATCATGCAATGATCATATTAGATGATGTATATATTCCTAGATATATTCTATGTGTTACGCTTTCAGCTTCTTAAGAAAAAAGAGAGAAGGAAGAAGAAGAAAACTAAGAAGAAAAATTATATTTGGTGTCTCTTATAGGGTTTAAAGGGATGTATCTATTTATCTAAAGATGGTGGGAATTAAGAATTAATTGATAATAAACCAATAAAATAAACATAAATGAAATGTTAATATAGTTACTTACATTAATACAATAAGTAGCTAAAGTAAAGTAAAATTGCAAAATATAACCAAATAATGAGTCAGATACTAGATAATCAAGCCGAGTCAATCCATTAGTATGTAAGCTTAAAACCCGTCGTTTCTCTGAGATGGAGTCTGGAAGAAAATCGAGACTCAAATCGTAAATTACAAAAATTTAATTCTGTTGCATGTTGCTTCTGCGTGGCCTGGGTGATCGCGCCGGGGCCGTTGGGTTACAATTAAAAATAAAGGCTCAGGAGCCGACCACTGTGCGACCAGATGGCCTAATAAGATTTGCAGCTAGTACGACTTGTCAAACCTCTTGCCAAACCTTTTCATAACCTCATTGAAGGACTGCAAGCAAAAGCATAGAAAGGGAAGTGAAAAGAAAATTTGTATATTTCATTAATGAAAATATAAAAACTTTTGTAAACTCTTTGGAGAGTGTGCTCCATGAATAGTCGATCTTTCTGTCGCTCTTTTAGTTAATCTTGTTGTCGTACGGTCTTACAGAGATGGCAAAACAGATTTAAGACAAAATGGAATACATGAAACACATAAGAAAATTAAAGGCTTAAAAAAGAGACACACATAAAAAGAGAAAGAACGTGTCGATCTTTTTATCGAACTCTGGCTTAGATGGCTTTTTATGTCGAGCCCTTGCATAACATTTTTGTAGGATTGAAACTTTTCATAAAATTTATGATCTTGGGGATCCTGATCCGACTTTCAAAGAAGTGAAACTTGAATCAAGAAATTTGCAATTGGTTTGTCGGACCTCGATTTTCTATGTTGGACCTCGATTCTGTATGTCGGACCAGTGACTTCCGTGCATGACCCTTAAGTTGTCGAACCTTAATTCAAGCTCAGTTGTCGAACCTTCAAGCTCAGTTATCGAACCTTCAAGCTCGCTTGTCGAACCTGAAAGGACGTTGTCGGATCGACAAGGTCACTTGTCGGACTGAGCCAACTCTGGCAAGGCATAACTAGGTAGGCACCTAGCCACTCAATTAAGTAGGGAGGCCGTTACATAGTGCCAAGAAAAGGTTTAAAGTTCAAGGTTCACTTCAAAGTAATAAACCTGAATCAGGTTCAAAAACAGGTTTAAAAACATGTTTACTTTTAATTAGTGTAAACTTACCGTTTTGGATACTGTATTTTGAGTTTTTACATGTTTTTTAAGCGTTTTCCTGATAGTTTTAGTGCTTTTGAGTAATTTAAAGACTGTGAAATTAAGATGATCTAGAGATTGCATATGAAATTTAAAACAAAAACGTAGGTTCAACGCTGGATCCAATTTGTCAACTGGTCCAGCCTAGGGTCCGGTCTAACTCGCCTTCGTACCCGGCCTGCCCCACCTGGGCCGGGCCCGCCCCGCCCGCCGGCCCTGTTTGCCCCCCCTAGCCGGTAGCACCGCCTCTGACCCCTTGTCTACCCTTATTTATACCCTTTAGCCCTGCCGCGCCCCTGGCCCATAGCTTACTAGTAGTCTAGCCCCTAAGCCGGCGCTTTTACGGTCCGTTTGACCCTAATTACCTGAGCTCGGCCGCCAGAGAATGCCAGAAAGCGCAGTCGTCAATAAATTAAAACAGCTGGAGACAGTTGTTATTTAGTATAAATTAACTTGCTAGATATCTGGCTCCGGCTTTTTATTTCTCCTAAGCCGTGGACAGCGTGCTCCAACCTGGCTAGGCTTGTCCTAATGGCCACGCGTACGTGCATAATCCTTAGCATGGTCTCAAAAACAGGTTTAAAACAGGTTTAACAGGTTTGAAACAGGTTTAACAGGTTTAAAACAAGTTTAACAGGTTCACTTTTTTATATTTAATTTTAAACCTTTTCTAAATGAACCTTTTCCCAGCCCTGGCTAGCGTAGGCTAGCGTGGCTGAGGGCTTGCCTTTGTATAGTACGTGGTACACTCGGTAGTGGCGTTCAATTGCTAAAGGAACAGACAAGCGAAAGCTCCTCAGCTTAGATTAACAAACATCATGCGCCCCTCTCTCTTTGGTATCCAGCTGCAAAAGCTGACTAGCAAAGACTTGCGCGAGTCTGTAGGCCGTGGCTTTAGCCAACCCAGCGTGCAGAAACGCGGCGCAGGGCTGGGCAGCAGACCCGGGCCGCGGGCGTGCGGTGCGTGTGCTGGTAGGGGGGTCACGGCTACGGCAGCACGGCTTACCCAGAGGCTGAGGGGCTACGTGTGCAAGCTAGAGGGCTTCGCGTGCAAGACGGAAAAAAGGTTGGGCATGAACCTTTTTTTGAACAAAGTTCACACAGTATACTATGAATCACACTGACAAGAAGGGTAGAACAGAATAAAAAAGATAGAAAAGACCTATTGGGATCAAGCATGCAATCATAAGAAAATGTAATAGAAAAGTAGATCGAAAGGAGTCTGGTGCAGACACTTGAACTTCATCCCTGCGCCTTTTTGTTCTCTATCATAAAAATTTCCCCCCCCCCTATCCCGTGCCACTGTTATATATATATCTTTTAAGATTATTTATATTTTTGTATCTAATTTTACAATAGTATAGCAGTTTAGAGGGTCCCAACTCTAATCTCCCACCGCAATGTTTGCGCGAGGCAGACACGGGTGGAAAAGATTCGAGTAGGAACGCTTCTGAGACGGCCCGCTAGACTCAGTTAGGGTAAACTTAAAGCAGGCCGGCTATAGATGGATTGGCTTAGCTTTTGACCGCGCGGTCAGGCAAGCTCCGCATCTAGCTTGCTAAGTGAGCTACATCACCCTTACGGGTCTGCGGCAACAAGCTCTCAGAACGTTCCTTGCTTCTCTCCTTTAAGTTACTTACTTGAACAAGTAAGTAAGGATAAACCCTGAAAACTAGTTCAGTCTGCAGATCTTTAAAGAGAAGAGAGTAACATAAGTCTTTATTCCCTTACGCAATGAAGTAAGCTAATGAGTGTATAAGGCTATAACATGTGTTCACTCAGATACTTTAATATGCCATAGGGTGAATGTTCATCGATACCGGCTTTAATGTACTTTAATAACTTCAAGTTAAAATTATATCAAATGTACATCATAAGCAATGCACTCAATCTTGTACATTATTTGTATAATGTCTCACAGTTGGCCCCAACCGAAGTGGTATATGCTCACCGGGTGGCACCGGCTGGCCTAAATATATAAAATAAGCATACAAGCTTTTTTTGTTTTTGAATGGGCAACCTAGCTAGGCCTGGCCTAGCTAGGTTGTAGTAAAATGAATAGCAAAAAGACTGTAGGTTGCTTTTCTAATTTAATACCAATTACACCATCAATAAAAATACATGTACTTTGTATTCGTGTACTTTGTAACACTTTGTATTCATGAAGATCGAATTCAAACCAAAGACTTAAACACTTTATCTATATCACCTTATGTATATTTGTGTTATAATCATTATCATCATCATTATTTTTGGTTGGTCATCATCATTTGCATACACAAACCGATTGCAATGTGCAATGAGCTCAAGCAGCCATGCCACGCCACCAGAATTCTCTTCAAAACTTGGTGAAAGTCATACGCGCTTATATTGATACTTTGTACAGTCTGCGTTTCAATACTGCAGGAACAGCGTCTCCGACGGTCCTTCAAAGTTCAAACTTTGTTTTCTTTCTTTCTTTCTTTCTTTGTTCTTATTCTTAAGGGTGGTGTAGTGAGAAAATTCGACATGAAGATAGAGGGTTGTGATTGAAAATCGTGTATGCTGATCAGCTCTTTCCGGCAGCCAGTGCCAGCCACATCTGCGTGCTCGAGTGGTCTAGACCCACCGCTCTTCCATGTTTAGATGATACGATCGCTTGGCCCTCGGACTCTCAACTCGATAGAACGCAGGCCCCGGCGTCTGATGCCCATGGGACAGCCAGCGCTGGCTGGCTGACCGCAGTGTCGCCCCCCCCCTCTGCCAATTGCTTGTCAATCCGTCACGAAAGCCGCTGGCATCGTAGTCCCCGGGACCCGGAATGTGTGTTTGGGCCCCGGCTTTCCGCATCCCCTTTCGAGGGCTTTGGGAAAGAAACATGGAGGATCCGTGCAGGGAGTGGGAAGGGCCCCGGCATGCACCGATTGGGTCCTTCGTGTGACGCACATTGTAATCCGATGGACCGGGGGGCTTCCTCTCGTCCGAGCCCAATGCTTGGAGAAAGCACCCCTTTGCCCCCGCAGCCTCTGAACCCTTTTCCCTCATATCTTTGGCCTTCTTCAGGTCCCCCGTCTCAAGTGAGCGAAAAAGACCGACCACAGGAAAGTCGCGCGTGTTGACCGACCGGACAACACGACCGCAGGGGGGGCGAAAGACCGGGGAGGGGTCTTTGCCTGTACTGGGCTCAAGTCGGGACCCCACCGCGACTGAAGCGTCATAGGACCCCGGCGCGGGACTCGCGATTTGTTCTTTCACAGAGTCAATACGGGGGGAACATGACCTCAGTGAGACCCCGGCAGGATTTTGGTGTGAGGTTTTTGAGTTTGGAAACTTCGAATACTCGCCGGGGCCTGGAAAGAACTTGGAGGTTGCCGGAATGTTGCAGCTCCAGTTCGCTCTGGAAATAAATGAACTTGAATTTCCAGTCTTGAAATCGGATTTTTTACTCAGGGGACTCAACTCATAGCTACAGGGGCCGGGGCCGTTCGTGCTTTTCGGGCCGGAGAACGGACCCCCAGGTCCGAATCTGCTTGAAGAGGAGATGATCGAAGTGTATCCTTTCTGGTTGAATGCAAGGGAAGAGTCTGAAGAGGAGTCGGGGCACAAAGAATTCGCTCTGTACGGACGGTATGCTGCTGGGCCTGGGGCTTCGGCCTTCTCAGAGTCTTCAGAGAACCTCAAGGACCTGCTACCGAAACCGTCCTTTTCCCGGGGTCCTGGAAAGAGCAGGGTTTCCATACGGGAAGGAATGGATGACGGAGAGATACGGGAACATACAGACAAAGCAGCTGCAGTGGATCGACAGGTCGCCCCTCGCTGCAACTTCGAATACTTGAGGGGCGCATTCCCGCACGTTCGAAAATTGACACCAGACTCTGTTGGCTGCATCTGCTGCTGCAGCTGCTGCTGTTCTGCTGCCCTCCGTTCAATGTGTTCTTCTCGTCTTGGGGAAGGGTGCTATCACTCCGTCGATTGAATCATTCAATGGAGCCAGCCAGGCGGCAGCAATATTGATCCAGGGTTTTTTAGTGCGTGCTGCTCTGTCTGGCACACTGGAAGCATGAAAACATGTATCGAATTTAAAATAGACGGGGACGCGAATTCAACCACTCCGGAATGCAGAGGAGCTTTCATCTTACACACGAAGTCTAGATGCACTCGATGTCAGTCAGATCACACATATGTATATCGATTTATCCATGCAAGTACACGCACACGTACGTACATCATCGTACATCACAGCTATAGTGTAACGGACATGTAACGGACATACCGATATATATATCGATATACACATGCAGCCGTGCACATATCGTGCACATGCATGTGCCATGGAATTAAGGATCCGGTCGTGCGCTTCTGTGCATATTCCGGCTGGGCCGCACATAATTTCGAGTGAAAATTAAATCGCCTTAATTCATTATAATTAATTGTATGATGTCCATCATATATATTAATACATGGATCTATATATATATATGGCTCAGTATCTATTTCAATTTCTGAACCGAATTAATGCATGTATAATATCATTAACACACACACAAAAAAAAATTCTGTATCCGGAGGAGAAGTCGATCGAGGACCATCATGCAGATGAAACTCTTGACGGTCGGTACCGAGATACATAGTAGACTTGCTGAGACGTTGAGAGAGTCTGGAGGAATCAACATGAGTCGGTGACTGCCGTAGTGCTGCATGTGTCTTTTTTGATTGAATATACATCCGTGGCCGTCCGCAGCTCAGTTTGTCTTTCAATCGCCGTCCGATCTGGTCGGATCTGATCGACGCACGATGATGTCGTATTCCCCCCTGTTGAGCGACGACGACTTGGTGAGATTCAGGACCAAACCCTGTCGTCGCGTGCTTGACATCCCACCGGAAGATCCTGATGAATTGCCGAAGTGCGACTTCGAGCAACGGTACATCTTTATATCGATATAGATTCAGCTACATGTGGACATACATACGGATACATCGGCATTTCGGGGGGGCGTTTTGTTGCGACATGATTTTTCTATGGGCAAACTTCTGTGGTGATGACAAGCGACAGCCAGAGATCCTTCTCCTTGCGTCCGTGTGCCCACAAAATCTATTTTTTTGAGTCTCTTCTTTCTCTCCATGCTTTCACGCACTAACACTCTTGCTGCCATCTGTACGCAGATGCCAATACTCTCACAACAAATTTTGGCCCCGCCGCTGTCCCTTCTACATCTCCGACCGCTCTTCCCTCCGCTACGTCCCCGAAATCTGTAAGGAAATTAAGGTACGCGCTGGATTTGAACAAATGGGAAGATTTGATTATGCTTTTTCTATGTCTCTATTTCTTCACATAAGCTATTGGGCTCTGCAAGGAGATCATGGTTTATCTAGTGGAATTAGACAGTATCGACTTGCCGTTGCCGGTGTTTATCCAAGCATACATAAGCAAATCCACACGGTGGGAGAGTATGGTACGGACGTCCCTCGAAGACTTCGTCCCCGCAGGGATGTGAGAGTTGCTTTCAGTCAATGCTTGGCTCTCCGACGATCGACGGACTCCTCAATAGGAGGTGCGGCACCCGCATTGCAGGGGGGGAATCGAGTGGGAGAGGAAGGAGGGAAGAAATCTGGCACATAAGGAGAACTTTCTTTCAATTCTTTTCGATGGCTCGGGCTGGCTTGGCCCGACCCTCTGGATGACGCGAGGCTTCGCACAGCTACCCCTTGACTATCTCCCTCTCTCTCTCTCTCTCTGTGTGTGTGTGTGTGTGTGTGTGTGTGTGTTTTGTGTGTGCTTTGTATGTGTGTGTATGTGTGTGTGTGTGTGTGTGTGTGTGTGTGTTTTGTGTGTGCTTTGTATGTGTGTGTATGTGTGTGTGTGTGTGTGTGTGTGTGTGTGTTTTGTGTGTGCTTTGTATGTGTGTGTATGTGTGTGTGTGTGTGTGTGTGTGTGTGTGTTTTGTGTGTGCTTTGTATGTGTGTGTATGTGTGTGTGTGTGTGTGTNAGTGAGTGAGTGAGTGATCATGCGTGCAGTCCTGCCTGAGTGAGTGAGTGATCATGCGTGCAGTCCTGCCTGAGTGAGTGAGTGAGTGAGTGATCATGCGTGCAGTCCTGCCTGAGTAAGTGAGTAAGTGAGTGAGTGAGTGATCATGCGTGCAGTCCTGCCTGAGTGAGTGAGTGAGTGAGTAAGTGAGTGAGTGAGTGATCATGCGTGCAGTCCTGCCTGAGTACCCGAACGTGGAGCTGAGACAGCGCAAAAGCTCAGGAGGGCCGATCGACTCCACGCACCCCCACCTCGGCAGACCTTACGGGGGCAGCAAGTACCACCCTCACTACAACGAGAGAGGAGGAAGGGGACACCACGGGTATCATTCGCATAACTCGTCTGAATGGGTGGATTTTGAGGGCCGGGGAGGGGGGCACGATCATAGGGGGCGGAACAGCTTCAACAGGGACAGGGACAGAGACAGGGAAAGGGAGACGGGCATGTGGAGGGAAAGAGACAGGGACAGAGAGAGGGAGAGGGAGTGTGTCGGAAAACAAGCGACTTCACAGATGCACGCGGACGCTCTCCCCTTCGTGATGAATTCCCTGGCGGCATCTGCGGCTGACAGAGGCGAGGACGATGCTGCGTCTCCCTCTGCCTCTGGTAAAGTTGAAATTGAGGGGGGGGAGGGATCTGTCTCTGCCCTCCAGTCCGCATGGGAAGATTCAGGAGATAAGGAAGAGGTCGGAAAGGATCAGGCGGCGGAAGACAAAGACAAGGGAGAGCCCACGACGAAGGGCTCAAATTCTTCTTCATCGCTTGAAGTCAGCGGACAGTCAGAAGGCAGGAAGAGAGAGGGAAAGGAGGAAAGCAAGAAGAAAAAGAGAGAAAAGGAGAAAAAATAAATAAATAAATAAATAAAGAAAGAAAGAAAGAAAGGAAGAAAGAAAAAAGAAAAAGAAAGAAAGAAAGAAAGAAAGAACAAAGAAGAAAGAAGAAAGCAAAAAGAAGAAAGAAGGGAAGGAAAGAAAGGGGGACACGGGCTTGAAGAGGAAAAGAGCAGAGACCAAAAAGTCGCTGCGTCTTTGCTGCAACCCGTTTTACCTGTCTGTTTCTGCACTCCCTCAACGGACTGTCTGTATTGGGTGGTGCACCTGTGTGCGTGTATGTATGTATGTATGTATGTATGTGTGTGAGAGGTGCGTGTTGCATGCAGGCCGGGTCCGTGATTGACGTGAAGATCCCATTTCTTCCCGATACACTGGATGCTGTTGCAAGAGCCTCCTTCGATGGCGACTTTCTGGAGCTCTCGGAGGGAGACCGCGTGCTTGTCAGTGCAAAGGGGCACTGCGGATGGGTCCATGGAAAAATTGTCGCTTGTGGCGTGACTTCGTCTCAGGTCAGTCACAGAACTAGTGGTTTGAGCCTATAGGCGGTTCGCAAACAGATGAGAAGGAAAATACCCTGCGCTGCTTTTCAGCGCGCATGTCCACCCAAACTGGAGAAAGGCGTGTTGAATTTAGAGGAACTGCCATTGAAGTTTTTTGTTCCATTTGAAACTCATCTTTGTACAGAAGGCACCCACGAAAACAATCATTGCAGAGCAACTGATTGGAGAGGAAATTGTCTACATACATACGCTGCGGGTTTCTTTCTCCGGACTGACTGACTGCATACAAACTGACTGACTGCCCTCCGCAGAGCGCCATTGGTTCACAAGGCTGGTTTCCTCACTGGACGGTCAACGACCTCGACGAGATGGAAGAGGGCGGTGAGGATGGAGACGGGGAGCGAGAAGAGAGGGACAAGGTGGATAGTGAGTCTGAAGCGAAATGTGCCGAGAACGAGTCAAAGGAAAAAGATGAGAAAGAGACACAGGAAGAGGATGAGCGAGAGGAAGAGGGGGCGGGGGACGGGAAGGACAAAGAAAGCACAGTTTCCTCCGTGTCTCCCCAAAAGTGCCAGAAACAACAGGGGGGAGAGAAGAAGACTCCCCAGCTGCAAGAGAACCTGCAGCAGGAAAATGAGGAGACGGCGAAGGAAAGGTCCGATTCATCGTCTCCCTCCGCAGGGGCAGGCGCCGTCTCCGTGCCTGTTTCTTCTTCTCCTGATGCCAGTGGTGTGAAACCTTCTCTTTGGACCTCTACGGTTGATGGCGGCACCTCTTTGCCTAGCTCATCTTCCCCCTCTTCCTCTTCCTTTGTCACAGTGGACGAAGCCCTCGAGTCTCTTTCAAAGGTCAGAGTGCGGGTGGATTTCTCCTCCCCTCCTCTGTCTCGCTGTCTCTCTTTCTCTGCCTCTGTGTGTACGTGTGTGTGCGTGCGTGCGTGCATGTCTGGTCTGTGTGTTAGTCTAGCTGTCTGAGTCACTTTCCTTTCTCATTCTCTCTAAGTGTTACTCTGTCTGTTTACGTGTCCCCATTGTTTTGCTGCATTCCTCTCGTTCCATCTTCTGCGCCTCTCTGTATTCATCGAACTGTACTTCCTTTCCGGCTTGTTTGTCTTTCTGTCCCTCTATCTGTCTGTCTAGCCGTGTGTCCTCCTAGGTACTGTGCAGCAATTCTCTGCATGTCTCTATCGGCATCTTCCTTCTCTTTTCTCTGCATCTGTACGTACTCTGCTCTTTCTTTTGCAGAGTTGCCTCAGCATTAAATCGTGCCTTTCTCTGCTTCTTTCTTCGCTTCCTCCTGGTTAAGAAAGCACTGTCAATTTATCATTTTTGTCCCTCCATGCTGATCTTCTTTTTAGCGGTTCGTCTTTTCTGTCTGGATGCATTTTTGTATTCTTTTCCTTTAGTTTCCCCTGCTGTTCGCTTTGCATCTTCTTCATCTTCAGTGGCTTCTTCTTCTTCTTCTTCTTCTTCTTCTTCTTCATCTTCTTCTTCTTCTTCTTCTTCTTCTTCTTCTTCTTGTTGTTCTTCTTGTTCTTTTCTGGAGTGCATGCAGGTGAAAAGAGCACTTGCGGCAGAACTACTGTGGCTGAGAATGAACAGCGAGCAGCAAACGAGTCTGGTCGTTGAAACGACGCAGGTACGTCAGCTGGACGGTGGAGTGGAAATAGGTACAGGGAAGCTGTGTTCTTCTTAAGTTGGTTCATTCGTGAGTTAGTCAATTCATCAGGCTGCCCGGCAGCTTCTTTGCGAAATTTACATGCAATCCCCTGCCACATCATTCCAAGCGCCGCTTCGGTCCAGACGTCTTTTGTTCTTGGGGACATGCTTTGACCCGTCTGCTAAGGTCTAAAAGTCTGATCCACTTCGAGTCCGTTTCCGTTTGTTCCGATCTCAGGACTGTCGTGGTCTCTGTCTCTCTGATGCGCGTTAATGTGTAAGTGTGTGTGTGTGTGTGTGTGTGTGTGAGTGTGTGTGTGTGTGAAAGAGAGAGTGTGTGTCTGTGTCTGTGTCTGCTTCTGTATCTGTGTCTGTATCTGTATCTGTATCTGTGTCTGTCTGTCTGTCTGTCTGTCTCTCTCTCTCTCTCTCTCTCTCTCTCTCTCTGCGTGTCTGTGTTGGGGGGGGTGCATGTGGGTGCGTGTGCTCGTGTGCGTGTTCTCTGTCAGGGTGTATATATGTGTGTCCTGCGTGTGCATGTGCGTATGAGTGTGTATGCGTGTGTATCCGCATTCATGTATTTGTGTGTCTTTGTCTGCATGTGTATGCAGCTTCTCGGTCTGATGCTCAACCTCCAAGGGTGCAAAGAAACCTCGTCAGATCCTGTCCTTCCTCCAACCACAAATCCAAACAGCGAGACGTGCAGTGAGGGTCCCGGTTCCCTAGGGGGTCTGATTCCGCACTTGGGAGGAGTAGTGCAGCCCTCTCACCACCCTGCGCCATTCAACCCCTTCTTCCTCCTCCCCCAGCAACAGCAGCAACCGCATCATCCCATGAATACACATCACCCACTCATCCCCCCCGGCACAGGGGGAGGGTTCCAGCCCGACTGTCCCGACAATCCAGCTGCTCACTTTTCCAATCCAAGCACGCCAAGCAGTCTCCTCTCCCTTGACCCCTCTGCACATAACCATCAAGGCTTTCCCAACACCCATGCACTCATGCAGATGCACATGCCCTCTCTTCCCCTGGCAACAGCCCATGGCGGCATCACCACTCCCTGGCTGGGTGGGGGGATGGGTGGATATGCACCTGGAGGAACGATTCAAGCCCCCGACCAGTGTTCAGATGCAGGCGGCAGTCTGCTGGCAGCACAGATCAATAGCCGGGTATTCAGATCCGTCAGTGGCTTCTCGTCTGTAAGCGCCAGTACGGGTGCTGCGTACGAGAATTCAAACGGGAGTCTGATGGGGATGGGGGGATCTGCCTACGACGTGCCGTTCGGAGTCGGTATGGGCGTTGGTGTCCCCCCGTCCTTAGATACTCTAGGAGGGGGACTCTGTGGGCCGTTTGGTGACGGGACAATGGGGGGGGGCTTCGGAGGGTGTGCGGGGGGAATGAATCTGAACTTGAGTCTTGGGGGTAGCAGCGCAAGCTTTGGCTCGTTTGGGTGCCTCCCGGGGGCTCTTTCCCTTGGAGGAGCCAGTGAAGCTGATTCTCACTCTCGCAGTCTGAGTATTAGCCAGCCTTCGATCCCCCATGGACTCACCATGACTTCCCATGCCGAGATGCCTGTCAGCATCTCTGTTGTTGGGGGTACGACAGGGGTGACGGAGAACGCGACCCTCAGCGCCTCGACCTCAACCGAAAACGACACACCCCCTTTCTCAGCAGACACTAGAGAGAAGAATAAGGACAAAGTGAAGGAGAAAGCCATCAAATCCCACGTCGGGAGTGCCAGTGAGCTGCTAGGGGCCTCAGCAACGACCCAAGCCTCGGGAGGCTCGTTGTCTCTGGATGGCTCACCATCGTGCAAGGAAGGAGAAGAAGACGGGAGGGGGAGGACAGATTCGGTTGAGAGCGACCTGAAAGAGGAAAAGGAAGAAGCTAGTGTGTGCACTGTCGAGCCTTCACTCCCGATAGGCAAGACGCAGAACACCACAACAGAAACTGACTTCCTCCCCTCTCGCCCAAGCCATAGAATTTCCCACCGTCTATCGAACCAGTCAACAAAGACAACCGTGGACAGAAGAGAGTACGGTAAGGGAACCTGTCAGCTTTCCGAGCTGGAGCAGGACGGGGAGGTGACTACAGAAGAAGAAGTGAAGGTCGAGAATACAGAAATCGAGCAAATCCCAAACGAGGGAGGCACCCAAGAAAAAGATGCACTTGCAACAAAACTGTCAGCTGCTGATGCTGATCCATTGCCTGTCACTGCCCGCGTAGTCACGGTCTCTCCCGCGGAGGATGAGTAGACCGTCAGACAAGTCAAAGAGTCTATCTCAATGCAAGTAAGAAACGCGCAAGGAAAAGAAGGAAAAGGTCCATTTGAAGAAGAAGATGAATCAAGGAAGACTACTCTGGCGTCCAGAAAGTCCATAAACTTGAAAGAAACAAGTGAACACAAAAACAAAGAATCATCGAGTCAAACGCAGCATTGAATCGTACAGCTCGGTCTCCTCGGTTGGCTTTTGGTAGTCCTCCGTGTTCGCCCTTATCTAGAAAAAATTGAGCTTCGATCAGCCATCAGACAGAGAGAGTGGCCCGTTCCTCTTCAGATCAGAAACAACACAAAGGGAGAAAAAAAAAAAGAAAGAAAGAAAGAAAGCAAGAAAGAAACAAAGAAGTCAAGACAACGAAGGAAGCGGGGGAGAAGAGGAGAAGGGACATTTCCAGAAGGACCTAAATTTGGTCACCAGTCAATTTTCCACCTAACAGACCTCTCACTCTCTCACCTATTCGTACTCCTTTGTGTATGTATTTTGTTCCATGCATGGCTTCGTGTCGTTTCAGTCCTGAACCTCCATTGTGCCTTGCCTTGCCTTGCCTTGGCTGGATGGACTTTTTCAGCTTCTTTTCTTGCCTGTACTTTTCCTCCCTCTTCCGTTGCCTCTCGTGCTTGCTTCATGTCTTCTCTTGTGAGTTTGTCTCCGTATCCTCTTCTTCTCTCTTTCTGCAGTCTTCCTCTCTTCTTTAGCTCGGCCCTCGAGGGCATAATCATCTTCGGATGCATACTGTTCCTTCTTTCCTTTCTGTTCTCTTTCTCTCTGTGTCTGTCTGCACCCAGTGATCGAGACTTTTCTCCTTCTCCGTCATTTGCCTCATCCTGGAGGCACGGCAGAATTTCGATAGGAAGGAAACTTGGGGAGAAGGAAAGAAGGAGGGGGAAAGCCTTTGGCCGAGGAGAATGTAGAGAGAGTTGCGGCGTCAGCGTGTCGAAAGAAAAAAAGACGTAGTAGAGAAAAACACGAATCCTTCCCTTCGTTCAAAAAGCGGTGAAACACGCTTACAACTTTGAACTGTGTGGCTGCCCTCGGGGTTTGGGGTAGGGCAGGCGGGGAGGTGATTCTTTCGGTGGGTGCGTATGCGTGTGCAAGCGAACTGTTCAGTAAAGACACTAGCGCAATACAAATTTTGGATTCTCAGCCTACCCTGATGCTGCAATTGAGGTCGGACTCAGTTGACATACAGACAAGTTGGGGCCGGGAGGAAATCAGGCGATGCGGCGTCACTGCTTGACTGTGATCTGAAGGGAGAAAGAAAGGAAGGAAGTTAACGAGAGAGTCACTTTGTGGATCATGGAGCGTTCCTCGATGTTGCATGGAATCGTTCACTCATTCCAGAACGACACTTCGTGCCACTCCGTTTTCAAAAGAGCAGACCGATGCCGACTTTTGGGGGGACAGCATGAGTAGGGGAAAAAGGGAAGGACTCGAAAAGAATAGCTCACCAGGAGTGGAAGTCAAGGAGTCGTGGAAGTAAAAATTCGCAAACAGTTGCGTATCTACCCACAGAGAGAAGAAAGAGGGGGGGGAGACAGAAAAAGTTATTGAGGCAGAAAGAAACGACGTGACGACGTACTGCTTATTTTATTTTACTTCTTGGCAGAGAGTCGCGCAGAGGAGAGAGAAAAACGATCTTTCTGTCTGACGCGCGCCCTATTGTTACTTTCTCCCTCTCTCCTGCCACTGCTGCTGCTGCTGTGTGTTGTGCTTTTGTCTTATTTTTTCCCCCTTCTTCCATCCTCCCATCCTTGCTTCTACCCTATCCATCGATCCACCCTTTCCCTTCCCCCCCCCCCCCC
>JAHBMJ010004878.1:53068-155767 GCA_018398765.1 Chromera velia | reverse complement strand
GGCGGGTCCCTGGCGTATAGGCCCGGGCCCTGGCACGAGTGCTCTGTATTGGAGGCCCGCACATTTTTTTTTCCCATAGCAAAATTCAAGGGCAGGGGTTTATATACGCGAGTGAATTCCAAATTTGACCAATAAATTCGAATAATTTTCCGTGGCGATCACGCTGAGTCGGAAAATCGAAACACAGAACATTCGGCTGCATACACAAGACCTGCGAGCTCCACCAGAGCGCTGCTTTGAGGCAACCTTCCTGTCAAGCAAAGTAAAAGTGGGATCGTTGCAATTAAGCTAGTCCGCGAGATGTCTGGTTTGTTTGGATGGAGGAGAGAAGATACTCAGCCGTCTCCGAATCTTTATCCTTGTCTTCGACCGCAGAACGTGCTCCTCCGTCGAGCTGTGAAAATCGCAGTGACGGGTGGTCATCAGGGCAAACAGTAAAGCTGTCGAAGCTCAACTGACTTCCGAATTTGTGCGCTACACTGCTTCCCTTTCTCTCAGTCTTGGCCTACCTGGTCCCTCTCTCTACTCATCACTGCCTTCTCTTTTTAAGTCTTTCTCCAGAGGACCTTCGAAAAGTCCACAAGAGAGTGGAGGCCATGCGCTTGTGAGGCATCATGCAGAGAAAAAAAGGATGCGCCCGCCAGCGAGAGTGCCGATAGTATGGCTCTTCATGACCCACACAGAAAACGAAGAAAGCAAGGAGGGAGACGGCAAGACGTCGCGAGTGCATCTGACTCGCCCCCCTTGCCGTTGTCTCTGAAATGGAAGTGCATCTGTCACACAGCAGAGATGGCAGGACTGGATGGGCAAAACTGGACACCCTTCCGCGATTCCTCAGGAATTGCCTGTTCCTCCTGGCTGTTTCTATCCTCTCAGCCGTTCTCCTCATCCCTCTGTTCCCCTCTGCTTCTCGTCTCAACGAGACCGGACTCCTGTTCCGTCCCTACAGACTCTCTGTGTGGGAATCTGTTGAGTCTGCGTTGGAACGAATCAGAAAGCTTCAGCAGGAAAGAGGTGAACAGGGAAGTGAAGCAAACACGTCAACACCTCTCCTTCCAGAGGTTTCCCCTGAAACGAAAGAGAAGTTCAGGGTAGACTACGCGTCTCGCTACGGAGGCCCCCCCCCTCTCTTGCTGACTGAAGTGTGGTTACCCTACGCTCTCGAAAACCGCTGTCTAGTGCAACACGAGATGTATGACAAGATACGAAGAGATCTCACCCCATTCCGAGACATCCTGAAACAGAGGGGGGAAAGGGAGGGTCTAACGGAATTGAGAAGAATCTTAGGGAATGCCGTCAATGCAGCGGGGGGGGGGACAGAGCTGCGAGTCGTGGATTTTCAAGATGGCAAAGTTGCGTTTTTTGGTCTTCCCTTCTCGAAGCGCCGAACTCGGGAGAGGCTATGCGAGCCTCTTGCACCGCTTCTTCCCTCGATGACAACAGTCTGGAACATCTTTGACGAGCCGAAAGTACTTCCCATTGAAGAACAGAGAGCGGCATCTGTTGCAGACAGATGGAATGATTTCGTCTTTTCACCTTGGAAGATTAAGGAAGAAGGGGGAGGGGAGAAGACAAACACGAGTTCCCCTTTTTTCAGAGGGTCCCATTTTGTCGAGCAGAGATGCAGAAACCTTGAAGAGTACGAGAGAAGGAAACGTCTTCACGGGTTCTTTCGGTGGAATCCATCGCCAATATTCACAGACGAATTACTGCCTGTGTTTTCACAAACAAAACCTGTGGAAGCTGCAGGCTGCAGATTTGCAGACATGATCGTGCCTTCTGATTACTATGTGGAACCAGTCAGTCAGTCAGCCAGACAGGAAGGTAGTGCGGAACGCAGCCTCTCACTCAACCAGTCATTGAATCGATTTCGACAGCTGACAGTTGACGCGATTTTTTAATTGAACAAAGAGAGCTTTGTTTCTTCTCTTTTCTCTTCCTCCTATGCTTCCTTCTTCCATTCCGTTCCAACTTTCTTTCTTCTTTCTTTTCTCTTTCCTTTTTCTCTTCCTCCCTTCTTACCATGCTTTTCCCATTCCCCCCATTTTCCTTTCCAGCTTGTTGATCCTTGCCTCCCCCCTCTTCTACTATTCGATATTCCTTGCCGTCTGTCTGTCATTCGACTGACTCTTCTTCCATCAACAAATGATCGATCGATCCGCTGCCCCCTCCCTTCAGTTCCCTCCAATTTTCCCTATCGCCTTCTCTTCCTTTTGCACTTGCGGTTTGCATCTCACTCGGACATGCAGGGATTGGTGGCAGCGCAGCTGGACGCCTCAGAAGGGGGGGACTGGGAGGGAAAAAAGCCCACAATATTCTGGAGGGGGTCCACTACGGGGGCCGGGCATTCTTGGCTCATGGCTCTGTCAGGGTCTGTAGAAGAGAGCCACAGAGTGCGTGTTGTGAACTTTGTCAACGACCCGACCCGCAACGTGTTCTGGAATCGGACAGATGTTGGTTTTGGGGGTTCTTCTCTCGGAGTTGTGCAGGCAGACCCTCTAGGGTCCCTGTGGGTCCACTGGAAGAGCTTCCTCTGGGATCGAGTCAGCAAAGATGAAATGTACAAACGACAGGTCAGACTGACAGCGAGACAGACAAATAGATAAAAGTGCAGAGAGGCAGGCAAGCTGTCAGGCTGTCAGGGAATCAGTCAGAAAGGCGTGTATAGGAAATCACACACACAGAGAGAGGCATGCATGCAAGCAAACAGGAAGACAGACAGAAAGGCAGGCGCCAAGAATGCGGGGAGGGACCGCAGAGGCAGTTTTGCTTGAGGAAGGGAGGGAGAGAGCAAGACTGCAAGCATGTGTGTGACGTGCTCGATCCGAGGGCGCAGACAGAGGGTGCACAGGTGCCTCTGGAGTTCCGAAATCTATCTTACCCCAGCAAGGGTCTTGATTTGTCTCGCTGCCGGACTGCTCGTCTGTTCTAACGGGAAGAGAACAGAACAGACGCGTGTGCATGTGCATGTACATATACTTGTGCGATCTGGGCTTGCCTCTTTCAGGACCCGCCTCTTTCTTTTGTCTTTTCAGTTCATGCAAACTATGCTCGCCATGTCTGTATGCAATTCAGTTTGTCTATTTGTTTGTCCGTGAGTCTGTGTGTGCGCAGTCGTATGCGCATGGCACGTGAGTGAGAGCCTGGGGGAATTTGTGTGCAAGCGTGTGCGCAGGTGCTGCTGGACATTGACGGTAACACATTCAGCCAGAGAATCGTGCCCTTCTGGATGAGAAGTGTGAGTCTTGCCTTCCGAGAGCCGGTCAGAGACTGAGTCGAGATCAATCAGAGGGTCTGCCTGCTGTTCTGAATGGATCCTGTTCAGAGATAAAGTGAAGGTTTTTGTTCGAATTGGTCATCCCTTACCCCCCCTATTTTCATGTTTTTTCGCTTTGCGAAGCTTCTCTGGCGCACCCTTTTCCAATTCATTCTGATGTTCTCTGTCATTCCCCTCTTTCTTTGCATACTTTCCTGTTCGAAGGTCTCTTACAGGATTTATCTTGTGTTCTATCCCTTCTTCCTATGTGCTCTTGCTGTATCTTGTCCTATTCTTACGTGGACAGGACGCTATTCAGTTTTTTCACAATGACCTCGTAGGTTTGAATGAATTCGTCAGCTCGATCTTCAATCACGCTCCGGGGGGCCTTCCCTCTCCATGCATGCGTGCGTCATTCTCCTCCACTTCTGTTCCCTTCCTCAATTCCCCCTGCAGCCTTCTCTAGGTGATCAAAACTTCTAATCCTCAGGCCGTTGTCTTCCTGAATTACTCCACGTACTGGTATGACTTGAGCGAGAAAGACCTTCTGATCTGCATGCATGTGTGCTTGTAGGGGTCTGTGGTTCTGAAGGTCGAGAGTCTTTTTGAAGATTGGTTCTCGGGTCTCATGAAGGAAGGGGAGCACTTTGTGTCTGTGCGTCTGGATTTGTCTGACTGGAACGAGAGGGTGGGATCTATCTGGTCTTCTCCTGAAAAGACTGTGGAGATGATACGGAGGGCAGAGGAGACGTCAAGGAGGTTTATGAGAATTGAAGATATGCGATGCTTCTTGTTGAGAGTTTTACTCGAGTTTCATTCTGTTTTCAGCGGGCATTGGTGAATTGACATGTGCCCCTCACTGCTGGGTGTTCCAGGCCATGTAGACCTTGTGAGCGCCTTCAAATGCGCCCTGAATGCATTTTTCGATCTACTGATAGGTGCAAGCTCCTGGTCAACTAAAAATGTTCTGCAAAATATATCTTAGCAACAGCCCAAAGAATGGCCCATTTATACCTTATATGACTCCAATTTATTCGTTAAACTAGTTTATGAACCCTGAACTTCATGGTTGAGTTAGGCTGAGTGACATAAACGAAATGAAGCGTTTTCATTACAATTCTGTGATTATGGTTAAAATCTAGGTTAAGATCTACTTTAATAGAATCGTTACTGCGGCTAATACCGCCGATCAGTGCTTGCAAGACCGGGTTCAAACTTAAAGCTTTTCAAGCCTGAGGGTTAATAGCGCGCTTAATTAAGTCTAGGCTTAGGTAATTTGCGATTTTAAGTCGTCGGGCCGCGATCACTTGTGACAGACTTGCTAGCAGTCTTGATTGATTTCAAAAGCATAAATATTTTTTAGAGATCAAGGCTATAGTAGGCCCTGCACTATAAAATTTAAAAAAAAAAAAAAATAGAAGTCATTTCTTTTATTTTATAACTTTACAAAACTATAAAGCGTTTCAATTCGTTGATTTCAGTCTTCAGAGGTCATCAAATTGACACCAATATAAAACAGGAGAATGCCTTAGTATGTTTTTAGAATATATTATAAAAAAAACATGTGTATGTATACTCCACTCTAAACTTCGTTTCACTTTTTTTTTTATTATTGAATGTTCCTATTGATTTGGTTCTAAAATTCTAAAAGACACACACACCCACACATACGCACATACACACACACACACACACACACACACACATACACACACCCTTGGACACTTACACACTCAGTCACGGACACACACATGCACGCGCATATGTGCGCGCACGCACACATACACACCCTTACACACTCACTCTCTCTCTCTCTCTCTCTCACACACACACACACACACACACACACACACACACCCTTGCACACTTACACACTCAGTCACTGACACACACATGCACGCGCGCACGCGCGCGCGCACACACACACATACACACCCTTACACACTCACTCTCTCTCTCTCTCGCACACACACACACACACATATTCAGCCCCCCCCGCCCAAGAGAGAGAGAGAGAGAGGCAAAGAGGGAGAGCAGAAGTCACCGCCTTACCGTAGTCATTTCCAGGGCGAGTTTCTGCGTGGTAGTTGCACGGAAACAGGATGAAACAAAACGCATCGCATGCTAAAAAGAATACTGCAGCAAAAGTCAGACGAGGGAGCGTGGACTGGCGGACACCCTCACAAAAGTCCAGCCTGACGGAGTTGTTGCATCAAGAAAGCGAACGGTTCAGTACGAGCAATGAAAAGACGGCTGCACTTCATTGGCATTATGTCACGTAGAATATTTTCTGACAACAAGAGAACGTCAGAAAAATTAAGGGACTCCGAGAGACAATTTATGAAGCGACGACTGGCAACTTAACCTCTAAACGTGCGTAATGTACATGCAGGCACGCATTCAGTGCATTTTTGTTCAGTCTGGAGAAAGCGGTGCGTGCATACAGAACCTGAGCACAGACCCGCTTGCCAAAGGGATGTTCATTTCAGCTTCAACGTCGCTCAACTGTCTTGTCATCTCATCGACACCAGCTAAAAGCTGATTTTTGTTGGCAAGCCTTTTCCACCCCGCGAGGTTCTTTTCCAAAATTGCGTACCCCGGCAGAGTGAATGCTTCTTTTCCCGCTGGAGCCATTCCTTTCTCATCCTCCTTGTCTGCATATGCATTCACTTGAGTAGATCGCACGGGAACTCCACAGAGCTCCCACCAATGCAGCAATTCCACTGTGCAGAAAGCTGCGAAAGATGCGGGATGGGATTCGAGGAGTGCACGTGTGGCAGCGCCTTGCTGCGCGTGCATTGACGTCGTAGCAGGGAACGCCTTTCGGAGACATCCGTACTCCTCAACAGGAAACCGAATGTCGAGATCCTTATCAGCAAAGCTGCAGTTCAGCAGCCGATCGGAAATTGCAATCATATTTGGTACAAGATCTCTCTCGGCTTCGACAACCCCTATCCCCTTTGGCTTTGCGGCAAGGAAGTACAAGAGTGGGAGAAGATCCAGAATATGGGAGATGCCAAACCATATCTTGACTCGACATGGGTCCCAAATCAGATTCAGGAGATACTGACTGACCCGACGGAGAATCTGTGCAAGCATTCGTGCATCTGTTTGCTCCAACAGTGCTGCGGGCCGCTGAAGCACCAGAATGCTCATCAGCTTCATTGCCGAGATTGCAAGTCGGGGCGCCGAGATGAGCGCGTTGTCTACTTGTCCTAATAAGACAGTCAAGATGGGATATCTTCCCTCTTCGATTGACTGCTGGAGCTGCTGGGCATTCTTTGAAGCCTTGTGACTCATCTCTTCCAGGAGAGACTTTTGAATGTCGGAGAGCTCCGGAGCATCCCAGAGGAGGAGTGAGAGTGTTGCAGACTGAAGTACAGAGGCATAGTGGACAAACGGTACCATAGGAAGGGGAACCGTCATGGGAGTGTTGCAACATCCAACCCCGTCATAGCTAGGGTTACACTCAGAACACTCAAAGTCGATCTGCATGCCCCCCAAAGGTCGGTTCCTAAACTCTTGCAACATAAAGCCGCTGTTGCCAACTGCCCTGTATAGAGCTCTGGTAAGTTCCTTGACCGTCCCGTGCCCCCCGAACGCCTCCACAGCATCTTTCGGTTCGGCCCATTCAGGAACAAAGTCCATGTACACATGGGTCAGAGGGGAATAGAAAGGTGGGATCCCTGGCTGGTAGTTCTGGGGGGGGTCAAGGATCGTCTTCAAGTAGAAAACGGGATCGCGCGGCTTGGGAATTCTTTTTCTAGCGGACGGATTTTCGTCTTTTCCTTTCAGCACTTCAGCAGCTGATGAATTTCCTTCATTATTCATCTTCCGGTCAATTGGATGGGGAAATGTGCAAAGTCTGAGAGGGGGATGACCGCATGTATTCGAAGAAACACCCAAAGATCTTCAAGTTAACGGGAACGGATTTTGCGGGTCACAGTCTGGTCTGATGTGTGAGGCGTTTGCTGTCGAGGAGTTGACTACCGAGTATACAGGCTTGTATGGACCTTATCCGATGCACGCCACCTGCAAAGGACGGATCGTACGTGATCGTCCGCTGTGCTGCAACTTCTGCAAGAGACAACTTCCATCGCGTGCTTTAATATAATTGCAACACTGCAGCATATTGAACAGATCGCAAGTGCATGCATGCATGCACAACGCGGAATTCGCGCGTATGCATGAGAGTGGGCGCGCGGATTGCGCGCCAACGTAGTTCGCAGAATCGGTAACACGTACCATTGAACGGGGGGAGGATGCAGCGGCGAAGTACACAAACTTTGTGTTTTGTCACTCTTGACATTCCTTGTGCAAAAAGTGTCTCACGCGGCAGGAGAAGACTGCACTGCAGTACTGTAAGATACGCATCGTATGTTGTTGCATGCAGGATGTACAGTGTTGCGTGAGTTACAACTTGCAACTATCATATTTAATCATTAATTAATGGATAGAGAAACAAACACTCCTTCGTATGCAGTAGATCAAGTAGGGAAAGATGATACATACAAAATAAATTTAACTTAATTTTAATAAGATTGAAGAAAACATTATTTTAATTTTTGATTGATTAATTAATTAAAATAGACTTAAAAATTGAAATCGAAGAGAAGAAGAATTGTACGCGAGAGGGAAAGAGAGAGGGAGAGAGAGCCCTAATATGATGGAGATGGTTTGGAGCTTTGGATCTCTCCAAAATGGGTTTGGATGTCCAAACCTGACATTTGAAGCACTTTCGATATATTCAACCTATAAGTTACAAGGATGTTCTATTCAGCGCTACTAGTGAAACTAAGTATGCCAATCATGTTTCTATGCGTTATTTCATCATATTTCATCTAGAAAAATTGTTAGAGATGTTTGGAGATTTGGAGATCTCCATTAAAAGAATTTTGGAGATCTTGATCCAACAAAATCATATGTGAGTCTCATTCTCCATATATCTTCAAAGTCTCTAAAGCATCTCCAAACCTCATATTTGGAGCACTTTCTTTATGTTCGATCTATAAGTACCTAAGATGTTTTGTTCAGCGCTTCTAGTAAAACTACTAGTGAAACTTAACATGCCAATCATTTTTATAAGCTTTATATGTTCATATTCCATCTAAAAAAAATGTTAGACATGTTTGGAGATTTTAAAATCTCCAAAACATCGATCCCCAAGGAATTTATGGAGATTTCCATCAAAATTGTATATAAAAATATTGGAGATCTTCAAAAATTTTTAGAGATCTCCAAATCTTCAAATATCTCTAACAATTTTTCTAGATGAAATATGATCAAATAAAGCTTAGAAACATGATCGGTACGCTTAGTTTCACTAGTAGCACTAGATAGAATATCTTAGTATTAAACTTATAGATCGAACATAAGGAAGGTGCTCCAAATATCATGTTTGGATATCCAAACCCATTTTGGAGAGATCCAAAGCTCCAAACCATCTCCATCATATTAGGGAGAGAAAGAAAGAGAGAGAGAGAGAGAGAGAGAGAGAGAGAAAGAGAGAGAGAGAGAGAGAGAGAGAGAAAGGGAGAGAGAGAAAGAGAGAGAGAGAGAGAGAGAGAGCACGAGAGAGAGAGAAAGAGAGAGAGAGAGAGAGAGAGAGAGAAAGAGAGTGACCAGATTTGATTTAATAGGCCGAATTTGATTTGATTTAATTTGATTTGATTTGATTTGATTTGAGTTTTAAGCTCAAATCTGACCAGATTTGAGGTAGATTTGAGGTTGAAGTCTAGAGGTCACTCTCGACAGCACTGAAGACGACATGACACAGTGAACATTATTAACAAATCCTAAAAAGCCCTAGAGACAAAAAAATCACTAAAAACTAGACTAAAAGCTAAATTAAAACTCTCAAAATTAATGAGGTATTATCAAAGCTAAGAGCTTATATAAGTTAAGAGCTTACAATTACATTACTCCCTCTTTCTGCAGGTTATACTTTCTTCGTATAGCCGGCAGTGTATACTAATGCGGCCTTCGTGTTGTTATGACCTTTGGGATTGTTTGACATCGTTGATCGGTTTAATAATTGGGGACTCCAAAACGGCTCAAAGCAAAGAAAGAAGCGTAAAAACTGCCATAGGATAATAAAGAACCACTTCAAACCTTCAATCAAAACTTGAATGTCTGGAGAATATAGACTAGACTAGAGACTGGATCATAATCTGGATGACCTCTTTTTTACTGACCAGACATTTAGAAAAACTTTTGGGCGTTCATATTTATGTGAAACCGATGAAAAAATCTTTTTGTAATCTTTTTCTTTTTTGGCACACAAAAAAGTGTGAAGTCTCATTTGAGAGAGACTGAATGACGGATTCACCTCGAAGATTTGAGGTCAAAGGGTCAGATTTGAAGTAGATTTAATAAGATTTGATAAGCCCTATCATGCTAAAGTTTCTCAGGCCTCAGATTTGATTTGAGCTTAAGCCCTACTTCAAATTAAATCAAATCAAATCTGGTCACTAGAGAGAGAGAGAGGGGGGAGGGGGGGAGGGGGGCCCGGGGGGAGAGAATGACAAAAGCGTATGTCTTCAACCTCTTTGCACCGCTCTGGAATATGCTAATATAATGTTCTGACATGAATCATGTACATATAATAAATAATTTTACAGACTAAATTACTAGCTAAATCACAGTAATTAGAAAGTAGTATATCTAGTAAGTTTATCGATATCGTCCTGACCAGGTTTGTCTCCAATTTTCTGGGCAGACCACATTCTCAATCACTAGTTCACTTAAACTGTGAATCAAAGAGGTTCACAGTCTCGTGCATTACTACCAATAGTATCGTGCATAAGTTAATCATCAATCAGCTTTCACAACTGCACCAGCCCCAGCGTTATCGACTGTAAGTCAGTCGCTATCACTTAATTTACGCAGATCCAAAACGATCTGACTATGAAAACAATCTGATCCGCAACAGAGGCAACACAGCATGCAGAATCTGACAGTGCGAAGCGTACACCCCCTCGGCCTTCCGATGAGGGAGTGCTTGTTCACAAACAGCTGAGCAGGAAAATAGATTTACGTACGTATACAAGAAGGAAACTCAAAGCTTCCTTCTACTACAGATGACATCTTCCTCGTCTCGTTCCTTGCAGGATGAGTTGGAGGGATCAGCGCAACCTTTAAATATTTTCTTCTCGCAAGCTTCCCATTCTCTGTCGTTGAAGACCTTTCTTTCTTCACATACAACCAACGGCGGATTGTTGAAAACCTCTTTTCCCTCATATCTTTCCGTCTGACAGACGGCTATGCAGAGTAAGGTGCCGGCCGGACTTGGCACAGAAAGCAAGACAGGGAGAAGGAAAGAAAGATGCACGATTCACACCGTTCGATCCGGCGAGGTCTTCACCCCTTCCTTCATGAGAAAGGACTGCATGGGTGGACCTCCTCCCTGCTTCCTTCCTCGCTGCCACTCCTTCACCCGGCTGAAGGGAAATCCTTTCTTTCCTCCCTTCAAAGCCGAATGAGTCGAATGGACACCCTCTTTCCCTCTTTTTTCTGCGTTGGGAAGCGAAAAAGTAAAGTAAAGAAAAGACGATATAGTCTGTCTGTCTGCTTCTGTCTGTCTGTCTCTCTCTCTCTCGCTCTCACTTTCTGTGTGTGTGCACGTGTATGTGTGTGTGTTTTCCCCATTCACTGTCATGCTGAAGCATCGCACGCAGGCGTGAACACTGCCACGAACGCACATGCACACAAATGCGTTTTCGCCTGTGCAAGACAAAATAGAACAGCGACTGAAAGTCAGCCAGGAGGTGTGTGTGTGTGTCTATTTTCTCTCTCTCTCTCTCGAGCATTCATTCTTCTTTCAATCCGCTCCCCCCTTTCCCTCCCCCCTGTCCGTCCCACACTTCTCTTCCTCCTCACTACCCCCATCTCGAGAAGGTGAATCCACAGCAGGTGCATGCATGGGGGGATGCAAAATCTGGAGAAGGGGAGATCTGCAGTCCACCTCACTCTCCTGGAAACTCAACGACGATCTCAAACCAACACCCCCCCCCTGGACCCCCATCCCCCCATGCATCTCCATGTGCGCCCCCACAGTGTCGAAATCTCTCTCCGAGGACGAGCCTGGAGAGGCAGGCAAATTCTGCTGAGGCGTCACGAGGCGCCTTCGTGCAGGACTCTGCTTGCTTGACCTCATCGAGGCTCCCACAGAGACGTCTCCGGAGAGGGGCAACAAAGCCTGACCTCTCGTCGTCTCGATTCGATCCTTCTCACCTGCCCGACACCCCCTCACGTCTCCTCCCACCACGCCTTCTTTCTTGCCAACTTCATCCTCGTCGTCTGACACCTTTTCGTTGTGTTTCGAACGATAACCAGACGGCATCGCTGCAGGCTGGTGAGAGGTTCTCCCAGCAAAGCCCGAACCTCCATACCCCCCTCTTCCTCCTCTGCGACTCGAATGGCTCCACAACTCTTCTTTCGAGTCTACACCGTGGGGGGATGATCTGGGAGGAACTTCTGCAGCCACACAATGTTGGCTTGTTGGATGGGGGCGGAAGCGCGAGGAAGAGGAGGAGGAAGAGGGCGAGCTGACTTCGGGGGACCCCGGCCGGTCTGCATCGGCAGCGAAGGTTCTCGGGGGCCTTGCGGGGTGAGGTGGGGCAAGGGGGATTGCTTCTTCTGAAGGGGCAAGACTGGGGGGGACAGGGGAAGGCCCTCTGTCTTGTCCCTCTCGCATGACCACACCTTCATTCTCTCCTCCTTTCCTTTCATTTGCTGCAGCTGCGCCTCTCTCGCAGTATGTCTGGTTTCGTTGGTACAAAGACCTCACGCAGAGACCGTAGATCCCTTTCCGCAAACGCCCAGGGCTCGTCTCGCCATCCGCTGCCCTCATGCCGAGGTCTGCTTCTTCCTCCTCGAACTCCTTAAGAGGGGGGGAAACGGAAACGGAAATAGGGTGGTGGTCCTTCGGTCTCTCTGAGCTGATGGGTTTGGGTTGCCCCGTCTCATCATTCTCTTGCGTTGGTCCCCCCGCAACGGCAAACACCTGCTGAGTGCTGCTGTCGATTAATTGGAGATTCAAACCCCCCTCTGCGTGAGCGTGTCTGCTCTGAGTCAAAAGACTCTGCGCAGATCCCAAAGCACCCTCCTCCGTTCGACGGAAGGGGGAAGGAGACGGTTGTGACACCGGCTGAGTGTAACTGTTGGACCCCCCCGTCAACCAGAAAAGGCCAACGGAGTGGTTCGGCCTCCTTCCCTGGCTGTCGTCTCTGACAGCATCACCTGCCTCCTCTGCAACTCCGTCGCCTTCTCTTCCATCTGCCCCCCCTTCTGCCGGAGACGGAGACATCGGTCCCACACATGAAGACGCTGCCCCCCCCGGAGGATTCCGTTTGGGACTGCAGGTCAAGTTGAGGTCAGCATGCTGCGTGCCCTCTGTTGCAGCAGCAGCAGCAGCAGGCGCAGACGCAGGCTCCTCACCCTTCTTGTCGTTCTGCTGCTGTAGCTGCAGCCTGGAGCCGGCCCTGGTGGTGACCTTCCTCCAGAGTGCCCCCCAGTGACTCCTGAGGGTCTGCACGTTCTGACTCGCTGCCCCCACCCACCAGGACATGTGGCCGCTCTTTGCCTGCTTCTTCAACTCCTGGGTGATGATCACGTCCCGCATCAGCTTGTGATTCGTCAGCGCGATCTGAAAAGGCGAGAAGAAACGAAAGAAACATACAGGCGGGAGAGAAAGTCAAGATGAGGTACGCGAAGAAAGAAGGGGAAAGCTTTTTCTAGTTTCTGTAAAAAAAAGTCCAATCTCCGTTTGCCGCTGCTGTCGGCTCTCACTTCTTTCAAAGAGCGATCGACTTTAGAGAACGGCCATGGGGTGGCACCAAAAAGAGAACAGAAGACAAGACAAAACCCCAAACAGCCAAAGCCCCCGGCCCCCAACCCCACCCCACAAGGTCTGAGCCCCGACCGACCTGGAGCTCCTCAACTGAGAGTCCTGTGTGGAGAGCCTCCCTCCTGGCGTCTTGTGCGACTTCGAGAATTGCTCGACGGAATCGGAGAATGGCCTTGATCTGAATGAACATTCGAATGAATGAATGAATGAATGAATGAACGAATAAATGAATGAATGAATCAATGAATGAATGAATGAACGAATCAAAGGGGCAGGCAGTGAGTGAGCACATCCAGCTAGATCACGAATGTCATGCAACAATATGTGAGTGCATGCGAATTCGTGCATGCATGTGAGTGTGTGCGTGTGTGTGTGAAAGAAAGAAAGAAAGAGAGAGAGAGAGCATGTGCCCTTTGAAGGAGCCAGTCGTCCACGTAACTGAAGAGCAGCGCTGAGACTTCCTTCCTTCCGCGTCTCACTTGAGTGCCCTCATGCAAGTAAGTGTGAAGAGGTCTGAATCGGACGCAAATGCACCCGCTCGGCCATGCAAAGAGCAAAAGGCTCCAGACAAACCTTGAAGATGGTGCGTGCCCAAGCCTCGACCGCCCGTCGGATCGTTGAGCTCTTCTTCGGACCGTCAGGATTACTCAAGTACCTCCTTAGCATCCTGTCTGTGTCGAGAGTTGACAGGGCCCGGGGGTCCGTGCCCCCTGTTGCTGACTCGTTTTGGCCCTTTCTTTTCTTCACAGACTTACGAAGGAGGGGGGCGGAATGACGCACATCCGCAAGTCCGGGTAGATGCGGCAGCTTTTTGGCCGTTTCCGCTAAAGTGAGCGCACGGAAGGGCTCGACAGGAACGATGGGGGCCGAGGGAAGGGGGGAGGCACCCGTCTCGAGACAGCCTGGGTAGACCTCCGGGGAATCGACACCCCCCATACCACCCTCGGGTTTGCTGCCTCCTCCCTGCTCACCGTCTTCACCCTCTCTCTCTCTCCCATACGAAGTGTGGGCGCGCAGGTTGGGGAAGGAAAGCGTGTTGTCGGCTTTTGCTGTTGCCTGGTGGGGGGATTCGATGAGGGGAGGAAGAGGCGATACTGGCCCTGCCAGCTTGATATGAACATCCTCTACGTCTACGTCCCCATCTCCGTCTATAGGCGAAACATTCACACTTTCACCCCCTCCATCAAAGGACGGGTCTCGATCTCGACCACTGGTCATGGACCTCCGCCTATCTCTGTCCCTTTCTGGCTGGTTTTCGCCCCCCAGGCTTCTGCTTCTCCTTTTCGGGCTCCGCGGAAGGGACGAAGCACTGGAGGTTCTCTGAAGAGGAAACGGAAGTCGGGGTCTCCAACTCCACCTCCTCTCCCCAGGCCCACCGTCCTCCACACAGGACTTCTGTCTCGACAGAACAGCAGGTGTGCTCCTTCCAGCCACACCCAGGGAGGCTAGGGACCGTGCTCGATTGAACGTCCCCGACCTCTTCGACGTCCTCGACAGCCCCCCAGGAGACTCCCCATTGGATTCTTTGTCCCTCTGGAAAGTGCCACGAGAAATCGAACGACCACCCAACAAACCAGGAGAGGACCCTTCCCGTTCCCTCTCCCGTTCACGGTCCCTTTCCCTCTCACGATGAGCGCGCCACACTCCAAGAATACCCCCCCCAGAAGACCGACGATTCCACCCCCTGAACGAACCCTCCCCACCCCCCAGCCCCCGGGCCTCTGGAGACCCCGCCCCTGAAGAGACTGAGCTGCGGGCCTTCGAGATGCCTTTGCTGCGCTCTGTGTGCAGGCGTGCCTGCAAGATTGATTGCCAGAGAGAAAATTCAGTTGTGGCACCTGTCTTGTCGTTCAACGGCAAGGGAAAACGCAGGCGGTAAGTCCAACTGAACAAAATCAGAGCAGATCCTTCGAGGTCATAGCGAATCAAAGGAGCAATTTGGGGTGATACAGAAACAAGGTATGGCAAAAAAGAAAAGAAACGTACAAGGCTTTCACCATCTTTTGGCACCCCGCTCCTTTCCTTCATGCCGAACAAAAAAAGGTCTCCTAGTGAAGCACCAACGCACAGAATGAGTGAGTGAGACGCTTCGGAGGCAGAACGCACGAGCGGTTGACTGACGAAGTACAAACAAACAAGTCTGTCTCCCTCTATCAAATGGATGAAAAGTGCTGGCACCCAGCCCCCCCAAAACTCGGTTTCATGACGCAAGACACATGCATCACGTGTGCATGTGGGTTCTTCACTGTCCTTCCTACCTGAAGCCTTCCTGCCAGTCGTCGGATGAAGTTCACTTTTCCGCTTGTCGCCGCCTCAAGCAAAGAAGGGTCGATGGCCTTGACCTTCATCTTCATCTCCGCAGCGTTCTTCAGCAGTGCACGTCTCACGAAGGGTCTGGCAAGAAACTCTCCCAACAGAGAGGGGTCGAAAGAATCGATCGTCTTGTGCAACTGGGGCAAGACCGTGTCCTGCAGGCATGCATGAACGGTGTTTGTTTGTTTGGTGACACACGGCATCAACGCACATCCATACATCTCTATATCCATTGTTTGGTGCGGTGGAAGGACTGAGTGTGAATCAACACGTGGATCTGTGTGCATATGTGCCAATGAAGGTATATCTGGCGCGAGCGTGAGAATGTCAACTTGATTGAAAAGAAAGCCGTGTCGATCGCAGACCATGTATGACTGCCCAGAGCCGGCCGGCAGGACAGGAGAAGAAAGGCAAAACAAGGGAACGAGTGATCCACGAATCAACCGCTCATTCTATTGTTTGGACCCTGAACTTGCTTTACTGGCCTACCAACCTACCTACCTCAATGACGACGGCAAGAAACCTCTTCTCAGGTTCGGAGAGGCGGGAGATGTCGAGGACGTTGCCCTCACGCAGAAAGACCTTGTGCTGCTCAAGCATCAACAGGCGACGCAGGAAGGAAGGCACAGTCCATCCTTGTCGCCGGCAGCACAGCACCACACCCAAACGGAAGCAGAACCACTCGCAGGCATCCTCCAACGTCCAAAGGAATGATTTGATTGCCAGCATCGCCTTTGAGGGTTCTTTCGCCTTTTCCTCCCCACTGGCCCTGCTGGAAGGCGACTCGTCACCATCATCATCATCATCCTCTCTATCGGAATCGTCGTGAGCCAAATCTGAGTCCAAAGACCTGAAAGAAGGAGGAGAGGGGCAGGACAGGCAGATAAACAGAGAAGAGTAGAGAAAGAAAATGAACGGCAAAGTGATTTCATGGGCAATCGGCGGAAAAGGATGCAAGGAAGGAAACAAAGAATTCGATCGAATGGAGGTGATAAGAAGAGAACAAGGAAGAAAAAATATTCCAAGGAAGTCAAAACTTTTTATCCTGACCTGTTTCTGATCGTCTTCCTCTCCCTCGATCCATCCTCTTCCAAGGGTGTTTCCTTTTCTTCTTCCTTTTCCGGTTCCCCCTGAGCCCCAGTCCCCTCTGCAACCGCGCCAACCCCAGATTCTTCTTCTCTTCTCTCCCCTCTTTCTGACTCCTGCTGGCGCCCTGCCTCCAGGCCTGCCGCCTCTGCAGAGAAACGGGAGTAGGGGGACGGCGGGGAGGGAGAAGGGCGACGCGGATAGCGGCCTCCGGTCAATCTGGACAACAGTTGGTCGCACATCATTCGAAGTTGCAACCAGAAAAGACAGCGGCACTTACAGACCCCCCCCTGCCGCATTCTCCTCCTCCTCCTACTGCTCGCACTCGTCGACCGCCCGGACAGTCTTCCGGCATCCGACTGGAAGCTTTTACTCTTTTTTCCATGTTGTCCTTCGTCTTTGAAAGACACTGCCACAAGACAGCCGCCCCTCTCCTCCAATCCTACTCCACCACCCCCTGCCCTATCGCCGCCTGTCGATTCTTTGTCTTTCTCGTTCAAAGAAGCGTGGGGAGAGGCCTCTCTAAAGAGGAATACACGTTCTTCTTCGGTGTACTTCGGTCGCTTTACGCAGCAGCTCCACCGACAGCAACGCACACCTGCTGGCGTCTGCGCTCTCTTCCAACACTTTCGGAGTTGCGGTCGGAAAAACCAAAGCGCACACCTCAACAGAAATCTGCAGGAAGAGAAACATCGGAATTCATTCACTGATATCCAGAAAGAAAGAAAGAAAGAAAAGAAAGACAGACAGAAAGGAGTGACTGCATGGAAGAAGGGAAGGAAATGGTCGGGCAGGGTACACGACCCGGAGGGCTAGAAAATAAGTCACCAGTCGAAAAAAAAAAAAAAGAAGCCGAAATAGAACAGAGCCCAAAGACCAAAACAAACAAATTAGCGTCGACGAGCCTATCGATCGCCCAACAAAATTCCGTACCCCCCTTCCCGGTGCATCCATCCCCCCTCCCCCATACAAACAAACATTCAGAGATTCAGAGGCCAATCAAGGGACGCACATACAAACAAAAAGAGGAAAGGTGCACGGAAGGAATGCAAGGAAGGAAACCAACCAACTGACGTCACGTGAATAGTCGCAACGGAGTAGAGCAGCAAGAACCCCCCGATCCTCTGCACACGGTCGTTGGGGTCGAGCGAGGCGAGCAGAGGGATGGCAATCAGGGTGAAGAAGAATGACCACAGACTGTGGTACTCGAGCTTGTCACTGCAAACAAAGACGGACACACATACACAAAGGCATCAACGAAGACACACAGACACTTTCATGAGAGACAGAGAAGAAGGCAGAAAAAAGGAACAATTCACAAAAAATCATCAGATGCAAATAAGTGAAGGGGGGAGAGAGGAATTCAGACCACAAGTTCCTGCCTGAAGATTCTCTCTCTTTTTTTTCTTATTCAATTGAGACTCCCCCTCAAAATTCAAGTGAAAAACGAGGGCATGCCGGCTCAAGAAGAAGGGGGGGGGAAAGACAGGGAGTCAACTTTAAAGAGAACAGCAAGGGTAAGTTGGAAACGATACGGTGCACCAAAATAAAAAGAAAAAGAACAAAACGAACGAAGGCCAGAAAGACGAGACGCACCAGACTTTGAACGCGCGATTGTCGAACGGCTCGCAGTGTGCTGCATTGCGGAGGGGGAAACAGGACAGAAGAGAAGGGAACACATGAGAAAGAAAGCGACGGCAGGAAGACCGCACGGAAGCAAGATCGACGTGGACGAGGGCAAACCTTGCCCAGAGCGAATGACTTTGGCGGCCTTGTGATGCTATGCATACACAAAGTGGTCTGACGTCTCTGTGCCTGCCTGGCTGCTGAAGGAAGAACGGACCTTGGAGGGATAGAGAGAGGACTGAGATGATCAGAAGGAGGCAGTAAATGACGTTCATCTCTATTCCAGGAATGACGATCGGAAGCTCAACGAGCACCTTGCGGAGTGTTGTCCACACTTCCCTGCAAACATTCAGAAGGAGTGAAACTCTGCCTCTTCCCCCCCAAAAAAGATAAAAATAGAGGAACACAGCGAGGAAGATCGCAAAAGTCCCAAGCGAAAAAACTGAGAGAGAGAAAGAGAGAGAGGGACAGACCTAGAGAGAGAAAGAAAGAACAAGGGCACAAACAAACAAATAAACAAACAAATAAATAAAGGAAAACAACTGAGTGCCTGGCTGACTGACCACCAATAGAATGCTGTCTCGTAGCCGACAAAAAGAAAGCCAAACCGAGATCGCACCTGTAACAGGCAGACAGAAAGACAGGCACGCACGCAGCAAGAGGTCAGGTGAGGGCGACAAGCTGTCTGCAAAAGTCGGCTGACGCACGCAGCAAACATGGACACGTTTGCAACGCAGCTGAGGAAATCAGAAACGAGCTAGAACGTGCGAAGTGCCACAGCCCAAAGCGGAGTCCTGGCAACTCAAACCTCCAGCTCAATTCGATCAAAAACTCTCTAACAGACTCCAGAGAAAAAGGATCCAGCCACTTGCACTCCTGTACGCACGGACAGACCGCGGACGAGACACAGATGTGGATGCAGCAAACACCCTGCAGGTATTGAGGAGGGAGGAGGTGCACGCACACCCGGGTGCTTTGACGATTCATGCATGACATGACTCACCCACCATCGGAGCGTGGAGGTAGAGACGGTTCCTCTTGAGGACGAGAAACCATCCTAAAGGAATGCCGAGCGACCAGATGAACACACCGGCAAGAGCGACCCTGTAGAAGGGCAAGTGCTCTTCGCTGCACGCATACGGTATGGATGAGCGCATGTATGCCGGCTTGACAAAAAGAGAGAAGAGAAAGAAAGGGGGAAACGAACCAGGAGAGAGCGGACACACAGAGGCATTCGTTCAAACGAAGTACTCAAGAAAGAGTGAAAGGGGAGAGGGAATTGACCTACAGCCATCAGAGCACGACTAACCAACCGAGGCAGGACACAAAAAAAAATGCCCAAACGTCCATTTACCCCCCCCCACCACGCACGCGCCCACGTACTTCCACTTACCCGAAACAGTACAAGGAGAGGTCAGCCCTCAAACGAGGGTGTTTGAAGATGTTGCTCCCTTTTTCTCCACTAGTGCAAGCGAGGTTATCCAAAAACTGCATTCAGCATCTAACCAAATCCACATCCACTCAGCTGAAAGCCATCCAGATTCGTCTTCCATCCGGTTGACTCCACAACCTCCGGCCAGGTCAGACACTTGCTCATGCAACGAGATTGAAGCAAAGCGGAGAGACAGACAACAACTCGACGTCAGCACATTCGAATGAATAAATGTACGCACTCGATGCACTCGATGATTACGAACAAACGAAGAGAGCAAAGAGCCGACGGGAAGGAATACTCGCTGACCGACCTTCCTCGTCATCATCGGATAAAAAAGGAACACGGTGATAATCCAGAGGTTCACTGTGCGTCCCGCAGCAGTTGACAGGATGCTCTTTTCCTGATCGTGATCATCGTCGCTGCCCTTCAAAAGGCTCTCGTCGACTCTCTCCCAGTGCCGAATTTGATACCAACACCACCGAACGCACGAGCAGAACGACTTCCATGTACATGAAAAAAAGCTCTTCCCCCGTCTCCCCAAACCCCTTTGACGGTCTCTTCCTGAAGAGGAGGCCGTCAAAGGACGAGGAAGCTCTCCCGAAGCGGCGGTGTCTGGGGTTGGAGTCTGCTTCAGCGCTTTCGATCCTCTTCTTTGCTTCCCTCCCCCCTCAAAAACATTCCCCCCATCTTTCTTTTTGCCTCCATTGAATAGCGCCATAGGCAAACGCCAACGAAAACCAGACATCACTCCTTGACCCTGCCCTCTCTCGCGGCCATACAAACCGTCGTGCTGTGCACTTGCAGAAAAACTGAAATGTTGAGTGGAAGCACAAGAGCTTCTTCTCTCCGGAGCCTCGAACGATGTGTCCATATGGACCCTCCTTACTCCTTCCTCTGCGCCCCTCTCTCTCTCGTGCCCCCCCCCCTCTTCCAAATTGTCTTCTCCCAAAAGACCTTCGTCACTCCTAAGGGGAGGGAGGAGACCGGGATGGTGCCGGTGCAATGAGGAAGAGGAAGCGTGCGGCCTTCTGCTGTGACCGTTTGTCTCTGCAAGCAACGGGGGCTGTTCCTTTTCACTTTCCTCACACTGGGCATACTCTGCGGCTGTAGAGAAGACCCCAGTATCTACACCGTTTCCTCCTCCATTCGTTCTCTCTGCAGCCGTAACCTCCGAGGCTATGGATCGATGAAGGCCCGCACCCCCCGCGGCGTTGACTTTCTCGATTCCCGCACCCCTCCAGGCTACAACCTCCCCCTTCGATTTGGACCCGTCTGGGCCCGGAGACGGAGACGGGGACCTGCTGACAGACATACCCACAGGGCCATCTCTCGGGCTGCCTCCGGGGGGGGAGCCTGGAGGTGCATCTAACAAGGCTTGCTGTGCGGCTTTTCTTTTTTGAAGGGTGCGGATGACTGCGGCCTTCAAAGTTTGGTAGACGAAGATCATACCGGCCGCCACTGCGGGGAACGCAAAGGCAACTAGCAAGTGTGTGTGCACCGGCTTCAGCCTCTGTCCCTCTTCCACGTCCTCCACATTCCCCCCCGCAGCAGAGTGAAGGCACTGCAGCCCGAAAAGGTCCCTGAACGGGTCGTCCAGAAGAATCAGAACAGAGGGAGTGGTGTAAGTCGTGTTCACCGACCGCCACTGCGTGAAGGCCGAAGAGAAGGCCCCCGAGTTGTAGGGTTCCAGAAATTGAGGAAGTTTGGCGACCTGCAGCACAGAAAGGGGGAGAGAGAAGGTAAAGGGAGGCAGGCATACAAAAGTGTCCACACAACCCGTACACACTCTTTCTCTCTCTTCTCTCTCTCTCTCACACACACACACACAGAGAGAGAGAGAGAGAGAGAGAGAGTCACTCATGCACACGTAGACAGAGCCAGCGGCAGGGGGGGGGGAAGCGGACGAGACAGAAGAGAGTGTGACCACAGGTTGAGTGTTGCAGGATCCCGACAGGAAGGGCAAAAATCGGCGCATCTTTTTTCATTCCTTTTTTTTCTCGTTCCCCGACCGGATTGCTCTACAATTTGTCTACTCTATCGGAAAGCAGACAAAGAGACGGACATACGGGAAGACCATATGCTTCAGATAGACAGAAAAGACAGACAAGAAAGACAGACTATATGGTCTTTTCGTTCCTTTTTCTCTTCCTTTCTTTCAGAACAAGAAAGACAGGCAAACTGACGGACAGAAGGCGGACTTACCTCATTGTACAGCAAGAACACCGCTGCACTTGTCAGCTCTACCCAGGTGGTGGCGATTTTGATGATCACCGAGGAGGTGTTTCTGCCCTTCCCCGACTTCGTCTGTTTCTGGTCCTCGTTCACAGAATATTTGACCACAAAAGTAACAAGAACGATGACGGCAATGGGCACAAGAAACACCTGCACTCACAAAAGAAACAAAACAATCAGGAAGGAGAACAGAGAGAAAAGAAGCACATTTCGGTGGGCGATCATTGAGAACAGAGAGGGGTCGACCATGCAGTTTCTGAACGATGGCCGCACCCCAGGAACATGAAAACTGTACGTAAAAAAGCAGGGCCGTCCAATCACTTCTTTACCTCTTTGCGCTCTATTTGCGCCAGCCTTGAGTTCATTGATCCACCCATCCAGCTGTCTACCTGTGCGCTCGTCTTTCTACCCATCCAGCTACCCACCCACCCCGCCATTTATTTATCCAGCCGCCTTTCCATACATGCATGCATGTATGCACCCATCCGTTCGCACGTACGACTTTGCGGCTCTCACGGCTTCAACTTGCCTTGACGTATGTCACTTCTGCGCTCGGGCACGCTTCACACGGGTTGTTGAAGTACGCAGACGAAAAACCGGGCTTGCACTCGGTGCACAGAATTCCTGCAGGCAGGCAGGCACCCATACCATCCACCAGCAACGAGTTCAGTTTGAAATAAAGGTAATCAGTACATACACACACACACACACACACACACGCCCTTGGCCAAAAAAACAACACACAAAGATCCACCCACTGTCTTTGCAACTCAGCATTTCGATCTTCTCATGACTCCCTCCAGTGACTTTCTCTCCTTTCCTTTCTGCAACCAAAAAAGAAGCCCCCTCTTTCGCCCTTCTGCGAAGAAGGTGCACACACGCACATACGCAGACAGACAGACTGGACGTTTCTCTCTTTTCCCTCCTTCTTACAGACAGACGGCCAACAGACAGACGGACACACAAACAGACAGACAAACAGACCCATCGAATTGTTGTGGCACTCGTTGTTCCCCAAGCAGGTGGAGCTGCGGGGACACTGCACAAAAGCGAATTGGGTCACATTGCGGTTTCGCTCCACTTCGTCGTCTGCCATGACAGCCAGAGAGGCAGAAAGGACATGGGGGCCTGGGTGGAATGGGGCTGGACTGCCAATCTCTTCAATTTCTTCTTCTCCTCCTCCCATCCCCTCCCATCTTCCACCTCCTCCATGTGAAGCCAGCGAAGAGGCAAAAGCTCGGAGACTGCCCCTGGTTCGTTTCGGACTTTCCCAGTCGGACGAAGAAGAAGAAGAAGAAGAAGGATCCGGTCCAAACGACATGGAGGAAGTCGAGAGAGTCGCATTGCGCCTGCACTTGTTGGCCTCCCAGTCGAATCCGTTCGGACAATTGACGCCGATGTCAGTCAACATCGTGTTGTCGTACCGTGGCCCGGGAAAGCGAAAAAAACCAGGTTGGCTCACTGGCTCTTGTCTGCTGTGCTCCTCCGCTGTGCAATTCGCTCCGTCGGGACACTGATGGAAAAAAGAAGGGGAGAAAGAAGTTTTTGTGGAATCGCTGTAACTGTGAGAATGGGAATCAGGCCGCATGTCGGGATTTAAAAAAAAGCAAGACAGAAGGCAGAGAAAGAAAGGGAGAAATGAAGATAGAAGGATGAAGGTAATGGAAACCAGAGAAAGGGGGGGACAACTGAGAGGAAAAGGAGGAAATGAGGTTGCGAGTACGAGTGCTTTTACAAGCTCTGCCCCCAGCCTGTCACCCTTTAGTATCCATCCATCCAACCCGGCCAGGCTCATATTAATAAAGAAAGAAAGATGGGTGCCCACACAGGCAGGCAGTCCACTCTCGCCTGACTCGCTAATCTGCCCTACCTTTATACAATGGGTATGACCCCAGGCCGGCGCAAAGGTTTTTTCTCGGCACACGTCGCACCCCATCCCTCCAGCAGCAGTGAAAGTTCCCGGACTGCGCAGGCAGGCAGAGGTCAGTCAGAGACGCACATGAACACACACACACACACACACACACACACACGTGCACAGACACGGAGACACACAAAGGCCGCGAGGAAACAAGTCACAGTAAGAGAGAAAGAAACAGCCAGCCAGCCAGCCAGCCAGACAGACAGCCAGACAGCCAGACAGACAGACCTGCAACGGTGGCATCTCGAAGAGCCGACGTCGGAAAAGTGCCCTGGAGGGCAGCTGCTGCAAATTCCGCTCCCGCTCGTTTCCGTCAGCCGGTTCAAGTCCTCCCACCCCCCCTCATCATCAACAATAGGGAGATCGTCATCTGGGAAGAACACACTTCCGAAACCTGAAGAGGGGTCCCATTCCGAAAGTCTCCGGTGGGACCCCCCTGCTGGGAGGGAGCGCGGGTCTCTGAAGGTGGCTTCGTGAGGGAACGCTATGTCATACGTACTTGCATTGATCGTATGGTGGCCTCTCTCTCTGAGAAGAGTCCGGACAAAGAGACAGTGCCTCTCCACGAAGTTTCGGGTATGGTTCACGGGGCTGAACGTTCCAGCGGGGCAGGAGACACACTCAGACAGACGTATGTCAGAATACTGGCCCACCTCACACGGATGGCAGACTTGACACGAATCCCACTGATAGGGTGCCGATGAAGGGTCGTTTTTATCAACCTGTGTCGTTGTGTCAGGAAGAACCATCTGACGCCACTCAGTAACCTTGGGGGCCCTGGCGCCTCTTGGACAGCCGAAGAGGCGATCGTCGAGGACGACAGAGGAGGGGGCGTGTTTGAGTTTGTGGGCGAGAGAAAGAGGAAGGGAGGGATCGAGACTTTTGTTCTCTTCAAGCCGGAGAGAAATACGGGGGGATTGGAAAGGCCAAAAAACATCAGGAAGGCGACCGACGAGCTTGTTGCTGTGTACCTCGATAGACGTGAGACGTGTGAGGCTCTGAAGGGAGGAAGGAAAGTTCCCTTCAAACGTATTTCTGCCCAACCTCAAATAATTTAATTTCAGGAGTCCCCTCAACCAGAATGGCCCGTCCTTTTCCCATCCACGATAGCTCGCTTCGTCCAGACTGACAATGCGATCCTCCGAGGAAACCTTGTCCCCCCCAGGTTCGTCCCCTTCCCCATTCTCTTCATGGTCTGGAGACGTGAGGGGCTCTTCTGAGGGAGTCCCGTGGGGGATCAGCGGACGGTTACGGAAGCACCCCGCGAAGCAGTCGGGGATTTCCCCGACAAGGTTGTTGTGCTCAACTGATAACCTGTAGCAACAGCAGCAGCAGCAGCAGGCAGAGGAGAAGAGCAAACCATCCAGCGTCCACTGGACGGGCTTTTCGTCTGAAACAATCGCATGACACACTTTTTTATGTTTTCCTATCTCGACCAACACAACTAGTTCCCATTGGAAACAAGCCAATGAATGCACAGACTGACTGACTGACTGACATTCGCAGCTCGGTCAGATTGAACAGTCCGGGAGAGAGGCGACCAGTGAAGTGGTTGTGTCCAACAGAGAGCTCCTGGAGGTTCACACAGAGCTCCAGAGACTCGTGGAGGGTCCCCTTCAGCTCGTTCTGCACGCAGGTCAGCAGGGAGGCAAAGAACATGTACAGATGGTTTTCCCCCACAACCGAGACAACAAGTAGACGATAACGGAGGCCTTGACTCGGGCAGATAAGCGAATGCAAAGCACGGATGTACATGCGAGAAGACGTCAGACAAATGAAAAAGTCCGTAAGAAAACGAGGTGAGGTGGAAAAGGAGAAGGGAGGAAAAGTGGAGCGAAAGTGCAGACGAGGCAAACGTTGACATCCGTCGAGTAAAACCAAGAAAGAGAAACGGTGGAAGCAACCATACAGGAACGGCAGGCCTCAAGAAAGCGCGCTGGGCTGCATATGGCACACACACAAATACACACACGCAGCGAGAGAACAGACATACATCTGATAGAATCAGGCTTCGGAGAGAGCTATCTGTCCGAGAAGAGTTGCACAGGTTCGGAAGCATGGAAGGAAAAGGCCCCATCAGGAAGTTGCGGGACAGATCCAGAGACTTGACATGACTCAGGTTGCCCAGAAAGGGAAATATCTCCCCGTGAAGCTCTGCAGACAAGACAAACAGAAGGAAGGAAGGACACAAGCACAGGACTTTGGCAAACAAACAGCATCCCAGTACGCAGGGATACGTTCAGAGAGGAGGGGGAACACGCAGAGAGGCGAGAGGGAGGAACAAAAAGACAACACTTGAACTTGCTGCTCTCTCTCTCTCTCTCTCTAGAGCGACTGCCGGACAAACTGCCGGACTGACTGACTGACCCATCCCCCCCAGATTCAGGTTGTAACCATCGTCGTGACAGAGGATCACCCCTGGCCATCGCTGCAGGGAAAGAGGCAAAGAGCCAAGCAGCACAAAGAAGAAAAAACATAAAGAAAGAGAACAGAGTCGGTAAGGGAGCATAGCAAAAACTCAAAGCGGAAGGATGGAGAAAACAAACAAGAGACCCTCGCCGGCATTGGAATGGACAAAACAAAAATCAGAAAATGCGGCACGGAGAGAAGAGAAAAAAACCAAATGGGAGGGAGCGCGTCTCTCTCTCAACAAGACACGGCCACACGTATTCTGAAAACTATTCGACTGCTTTCTCTCTCTCTCTCTCTCTCTCTCTCTCTCTCTCTCATGATGCTTTGAAAGAAAGAAAAAAAAGGACGAGAACATCAAGCGAAGATGATAGATGACGCACGCATCGCACTGCTCGACTGACTGACAGTGCACAGGTCCACATTGAGAGGGTTCCAGTTCCATGGGACAGACTGGATTCCAGTCCTATGTTTGGACAGCTCGAACGCTCTCCTGTTCGTTTCGTTGTGGGTCGTCAGGTGCTCCCACAGAGCGGTCACAACCTCCAAGTCCAAATTGCACTTCGGACACCGAGTGTCACACCAAATGCAGTCACGAGGTTTCACACTCGTGCCCTCCCCCCGGCCTGGAAAGACCAAGGTCGTGTTCAACCCCTCTTCACCCCCCCATGCCCCGACTTGCCCAGCTGGCTGGTCTCCCCCAATCCATACAACGTCCGTAGTTGTCACCCTGCCCACTTGACCCCAACTGATTGACATGCGCGATCCTGCATGCCGGGCCCGAGCATTCAGGATATCGAACGCAAGAGCGGACCCCCCATTGACTGTGATGGGGCTACCACCAATAATTCTTCCCGCCAGTCCATTCACAACAGAACCGGACAGAGAAGGCCGCAGACTCCCACCCTCGATCTGTCTCGATTGAATGAACGCCTGGGCCCCTAGCATCACGGCATCGTGTGCAAGGACATCTTGATACAAAATTCGATCGAAGGGAACCCCTATTTGGGTTGCAAAGCGTCGGAGTCTCTCGCCCCCTTCTCCCTGTCTCGGGAGAGCAGGGGACAATCCAAAGAACCCTGTCACGTATGACTGGAAGTTCTCCGACCACTCCCTGCCCTCTGGCTCGAACGCTGCAGCCGCCAGTGATGCGGACGTAAGCAGCCATACAGGCCAGAGTTGAATGGGCCCAAAGACCCCGGCATCCACGGCCCCCTGCAGAAGGGCGTCCAGGCACGCAGTCGAAGAACAGGCAACCAAAAAAATGGACGAGTCGATATTTTTCCCCCGAAGGAACTCAAGCTGATCTCTCACCATCTGACTGGTCGACCTTCCTTCTTCGCTCTGACTCAACGACCCAATCTGCACACCCCCAAGCACAGTCAGAGGAGCTGCTCGCGCCCCCTGTGTGTTTTGAATCGCGGCCGTGCGCAGCGCTGCCGCCATGTCGCGGCCGTATTCATCGTCACTGTGCGCAATGGCAAACTTGTGCCATTGGAAGTGCACCAGCAGCCTCATCATCGCCTGTGCCTCAGACGCCAGGGTCGGGGCTCCGATCCGGAATGCGTTTGTGAGAAGGCCAAAGTTTTCCGGAAGTTCTGGGGCGAAGAGGGGAATGGACAGCGCATCACACACGGGTGCCAAGAACGATCCGACCTCTCGGCTTGCGGGTGCCACAATGACAGAGCCATTGAACTCTTCTACCCCATCCAAGAGAGCCTGGGAGGGCCCCCAGCCTCTCACTGGAGGAGGCGAAGAGGATGACGACTCTGGCGGTATGGGGGTCAAAACGACGGTCATGTTGTCTGGAAGATCTATGCCATACTCGCTGACATTTCCAGACTGCAGTTCTTCGACCGCGACTCTGACTGCCTCTCTGCGTCTGCCCCCCCCGATGCGGTCCATTTCCACGATGCCAACATTGTACACACCTGTTTGAGCATCGGCCGGAGTATCAAGGCATAAAAGGAAACAAAGAATAACTAAAACGTCTGTCCACAATTTTATCATTGTCGTGTCAGTCCGTCTCTTTTGTTGCACTCTGTTGAGATCGATCACGGCGTTCTAGCAATTGGAGAGGATACACACCAATTCTTCAGTCTACGTGTATTGTATTCCGAGCGTCTTATCGGCAGGCGAAACGTAGTCTGTGGAAACAACAGTGCAGTAGCATCATGCTTGCCACGTCAGGCTTGTATCTGGTGGGTCAGTCTGACTCCTCATTGCGCGACTTGAACGATGAAACCATGTATGCCGATCCCAGCGGTGATACGGAATTGATGCAGTACGTTGATACCTTCATCATATATACCTGCAGGATGGGGGATGGTGAGATATGGTGAGGGAGCATGAGAAGGAGACAGTCGAAATTGCGATGGTCATTGATCTGCGTGTGAGATCGATCTGTTTCAGCGATCATGGCATGCGTTAGAGTGCATGAGAGAGGTCCGTGAAAGCGAAAAATCTGCATGCGCCGAAGATTCGCGAAAGATTGCCGCGCGCGCGCGGCGCCGCGCGGGCGGCGCGGCCATATATATATTTGCATGCATGCATGCATCGCGGCGCCTCGCGCGTGCTCGGCTCTCATCGGCTCTCCATGCATCTCTCTCCCGAGTCTGGGATCTATCGGACACTTTCTGAGGTCCGACTCCTCGATCACACATCCTCAGACCATTCTCAAACCTGGGCTCGATCCAGCAATTCCAGCCCCCTTTTCCGTCGTGGAACTCGAAAACCTTCTCTTCAATTAAGTTTGTTGGTTCTGACTGTCCCGAGGGCTCCTCGAACATGCGAGGTGACACTTTGCGTGTTGCTTACCTGATAATAATTCATTTTTTATGACAAGGGAGTCACCACCAGTCCGGCAATCGGGGTCCCTGTCAGTCATTCAGTAATTGTTTTTTTGCTCCCAGTTGGTAGCCTGAGAGTGAAACAGATGGCCAACTCTCCCGCTTCTTTGAAAGGGCGTCTCCCTCTGTGCCACCAGGAGAACTGGGATGAGGCTCTGTCTGAAGAAGAACCGTTCGCCCCCCTGGAGGAACGCCTTGAGAACGTCCGAAGACTCTATCTCCGCCAGGCAAGAATCAATGAAGTCCTGTCTGCCTGCAGGCTCTGCGGGGTCCAGTATGACACAGGGGTCAGTCAGTCAGTGTGCATGATCGAGGGGTGAGTGAAAGAGACTGGGGCTGACCGAGGAGAAAAGTCGGCTTTGAGATTTCTCCCAAGCACCCTTTCCCACGTCCACTGCACTGCAGCCAGTGCTGTCTCTCTTCATCCTGTCTCTGTCCTTTCCTCTCTGTATTCCCTGACTGTCTTTTGATGTCAGCTATGTCGCTGATCTAGTGTTAGTCAGAATGTGCGTATCTCTGATCGTGTGTGGTCTGTCGGTCTCTCTTTCTATCCTTCTATCATGTCAACATGAACCAATGAAACAAAGAGCAAAGAAGCGTATGTTCATTCTCTTTGTCTCGGTGTCTTTCTGTTCCCTGGTCAAACCTTTTCCCCCTTAACCATACCTGTATGCCTTTCATGTTCTGCATGCGCCCGAGCCCAAAGACGAACTCGTGCTTGGGGTCAACATTCTATAAAGTCTTGACGAAGAGAACCTTGTGCACATGTATGCTGCCTCTTTCTGTCTGCAGATCCAGGAAGAATTTGTCAAGAAGGTGCTAGACCACCCCACCAGTCTGCGGCACCCTCCGGGGTTGCTCTACACAACCAAGCTTCTCCGTCCCCTCATTTTCGAAATCAGACTGCGGGCCCGTTTGGACCCCTCGCAGGCACTCACTGACGCGTATGCGAGACGGATGAACTCATACTGCAAGTCAGAACAACAACCTCCCTCCTTCCGCACATACGTGATTCCCCCTTTCTATGAGGAAGGTCCTCGTGAGAACGCTCCGTCTCCGTCTGTCCCGGTGTCCCGTGTGATGGGCCTCGCGCCGGGGGAGCGAGAAGTGACCCTGCGAGTGCAAGAGGACGAATCGGCAGTGGGGCTCCGGACGTGGACAGCCGGTTTCTTCCTTGCAGGCTTTGCACTCGAAAACGAGGAAGAGTTCAGAGGGAGAAAGGTACTCGAACTAGGCGCGGGTGTGGGGTTCCCTACCGTCGTTGCAGGTCAGATGGCCGGAGGGAAAGTCACATCTTTTTTTTTCTTCTTCCGTCTGTGTCCCTCCGGCTGACTGTCCGTCTGTCGCAGCAGCAGAAGAATCCCCCCCCCGTGCAGGCACCGGGTCTCCGACCTCCCCAACAAATAAGTGACCGTGTCGTTCTTCTTTCTGGGCGTTCGAACAGATTGCCCGGGCGGGACGGGAGAAAGGCAGGCGGACAGAAGGGCATGCAAGCAGGAGGGTTTTTTTTCAGTGTCCTGTACGCAGAAAGAAATCTGGAGCCATCCATCCATGCAGCGCTTTTCTTTTCGTCTCTTCATTTGGACAGGAGAGGAGCTGCATCGATCGACCCCCGCATTGATGCTGAGACTGCGCAGAATGTCGGTGCATGGTCCGAGAGATGGGTTGGAGCGGATGAAGCGTCTGTATGAGAACCAGAACAACCACTTCATGCGTATTTGCGTGCTTGCTTGCTTGCAGGCCTCCGAGTTCCGTACGGCTCTTGGATTGCGACCGACCACCTCCGTTCGGTTCTCGACAACCTCCATCACAACTGCTCGCTGAACGGCGTGTCGGTAGAGACAGGCAACCATAGAGAGAGAGAGAAGCCGGGGGAGGGCAGATTGTCGAGTTCTGTCAGTGGGAGTACTCCGCTTTTTCCCCGTGCTCACGGAAAAACCGAGAAATTGAAACGTGAGAATGCGTGTGTGTCCGATAAGACTGTTGAGTCTCCTGCCGCTTCCCAACTCGTTCTCGAAAAATTGGACTGGCGAGAGGACCCCCCTGAACGTTTTGAAGAGATCATGAGGGAACATAAAATTGATTTAATCGTTGCTTCGGACGTGATTTACCATTCTGAATTGACCAGGTGGTTGATCAGGGCTCTCTGTCTTCTCCTCTCCTGCCGCTCATCCCAGTCTCTGAGTCAGGGAAGAGAGGGGGAACAAAAAGGGGCTCCTCACCCCTGTCTTTGTTGTAGGAGAGCACAGAAACAGAAAGGAAAAAATATCAGGGGGACCTTCCAACCGCTGAAGCCTCCCCCGTTTCGTTTCTCTTCCCCCCCTTCTCCCCCCCCTGCTCTCGAGTCCAACCCGTCCGTCGACGGAGCTGTGGGGGATGGAGATGACGATCCTATTGTCCCCCCCGACGGTCCGATTCTCCCACTTCCCACCCAGCGTCCGCCTGCCTCTGCTCTCATGATTGCCCCTGTTTGCGACCCTGGAGATGTCCAGACAGAGACAGAGGGGTCAGTGACTGCAGAAGGTATGATTGGCCCAGCGCCAGTCTGCACAACCATGCAGAAGGGTTTGCAGGCGCCTCTTGGAGAGTCCGCAGCCACAGCAGACACTACGACCGGACGGTCGCCTTGCTCTCTCGGCATGAGCGGGTCAGCAGGAGCGATCATGCCGGTTGCGGGAGGGAGAACCAGTTGCACGCTAGAGCTGTACGACGGTGGCGGCATGTCGGGGAGGACATGTCCCTGCATCGGCATCGGCAGGGAATACAGAGACAGCAAGGAGACGGCCCCCGAGTGTCCCTCTGACTCCGCCATCGCTGCTGCCCTGTCAGCCAACCCCGCAGCGCTCCTGTCTGCCCTCCGCCCCGACTGGCAGGCTTATGAGCAGCAAGCCCTGACGGGAAGCGTGAATGGGGATCCCGAAAGCTTGCGGAAATTGTGGAAACGTTCCCGAGAGGAGAGGCGAGAGAGGGGGGAGCGGGGGGAAGGACAAGCAAATGGTTCCCAGACCTTCGTCTCAGCAGATGAAGGACTAGGGGGGAGGGATGCCCCCCCTGCAGCAGGAGATTTTGGTGGGGGGAGGAGTGGGACAGCGTCTGAGGGGGGGCGGGGAGGATGTCAGTCTGAGTCCTCAAGCCCTACCGGCAGATCCTCTTTTTCCTTCAGTTCTCTCGGGGGGTTGTTAGCTGCAGGGGGGGATCATTTAGTGAATTCATCTGCAGCTGCGTGGCAGAGGGAGTCCGCAGAGTTAGATCTCTCACGACTCCAACAACAGCAGCAGCAACAGCAGGAGCGTCAGGACTGGGAAGTCAAGAAAGAGGGGGAAGAAGTAGAGAGAAATCTTCAGCCTCATAATAGGAAGGAAGAGAGTGCGTCTGCACACCTGCCGGAGTCTTCTCTAGCGTTGAGTAGTTCTACTCTGTCTGCCCTCCACGCGCTTCACAGGGATGCGCTGGACTGCGCATGCCCTTTTCCTGCCTCCCCTCTCGAGAGGAAAGACCGAGGCCGGTGTGATGCCCCAAGCCGAAGAGACGAAACATCGTCGATTGCGTCGGAAGATTCCGAAATCGTGGTACCAGTCCCTGCCTGTTTAGCTTCCAAAGCACCAATCCCCTCAGAGAAGAAGAGGGGAAAGAGGGACAGGGGAGATGATCAATTTACCCCCGTAGCCCGAGAACGCTGTGCATATGGGGGGGGCGATGTCGCACCCCTAGACCTTTCCCCAACAACTTCGCTTGCCGGCAAACTGGAATTATTTGCCGCCTTAGAATCTGACGCGCATCGAACTGCGTTGTTAGAATCAGAGCCTCGCCTTCTCCGGGTGGCGGAGGAGACTGTGAACTCGTGGAGCGTTTCGATCAAACAGCAGCCAGAATCACCCTCAGACTGCTATTGTGCTGCATGTGGGGGAGTGGATGAGAAAGAGGAGGAGGTGTTCGCTTACATCGCCACAACGATCCGCGACGACGATTCGTTCAATTTCTTCTGGAAAGAAGCCAAGAAGGCGGGGCTGAAGGTGTGTCCATCTGCTTGAAGATTCGTATGCTTGCACTCACAGTTGGGCTTGCATTTTGACTGAAAGACAGTTGTGTTTGGCGTTTCTGTCGTTTTTCTTTTCGTGTGTGCCTCTCTCCAATCGATTTTTCGTCCCCCCCCGCCACTCCTTTTGTGCTCTGTTCAGACAACGTACTAGCTGTCAATTTCCTTGAGTTGTCAGATGGGCACATTTTATGGAGCAATTGGGGTCTCCGTGTGTGAATGGCATTTTTGCCCCTTTTGTGCTGTGTCCGCAAAAGTGCATCCTTCCTCTCAATGCTGGAAGTCAACTTTTTGCTCCTTGCGTATAGCATTGAGTGATTACTGTCTGGTTGTGTCTGCAACTGTGAATGAGTCGATGATGCAGATCGAGATTGACCGCAGACCTGTGGGAGACATTTTTGCGGTACCCCTGTGGTATACCTGCATGCTCAGGGTTTCCTTACCTCGGCCTCCACGCTGATCCCGTTCAATTAATTTGATCATGCTGCATGCATGTGCGAGGAACTGATCCGTCAGTTAGTTCAGTACGGTCCTCATTCCCCGAACTTCGGTCCCACTAGACAGTTAAAAAGCTCCCACCGTGATACATCATACATGGTATGTTAGTTGATTAGGATTAGGATTACTGTTTCGGCCCAACTTTCGGGTTTTCCCGCGGTCCATGCACTACCGGATGTGACCAGGGTGTCGATTGTAATCATAATATAGTGTTTGTTTACAAAGTTATATGATATTACTACCTAAACTACTACACAGTATGGTTAGGAGCTAGGTTAGGAGTAACGAAAGTAGGACGGTTACTAGGCGGCCGCTAGGCCGCCCGGTTACCGATTTTGTGGTTATGGTAGTAGTGTTCTAATAGTAGTGGTAGTAGCTAAAATTTAGACTAAAAATAGGCAGATTTCGCCATATTCTGACTCAAACTTAACTTACAAAACCAATTTTAGACTAGTAAAAATCATATTTTTGGCATTCATCAAAAGTTTATTCTAGTATAAAACTCAATGTTCATCATTTTATAACTGAACTCTAACTCGCTCTAACTAGTATATCATTATGTATAGTATATACTATTTGAATATGATCATTTCAGGGTTTTAAACTGCTAATGGGTTAAGTGGTCAGGCTATGTCAGGCTTTAAAATGGGTCTAGCAACTGTTTTTACCCGAGTTTTCCCTTGAACTACCATCATAGTGATACACGTCTTCAAGTCCGCTGGTTATCATCTCATAGTTACCAAACTGTCACTGACGGTAACTTGCTACTAGCTAAAAGGGGCCGGTAGTAACTCCTAACCATACTGTACATAAACTACTATAAGATTCGATCTATCTAATTGTAATAATGATTTGTTCTATAGGATTTGTTTTCATTTGATCATGATTTGATTTCTATAACGTTAGAAAAGTGATAAAAAAGTTGTTAGAAAAGTAATAGAAAAGTGATAGAAATTTGATTTAAATTTGATTTCAATTTCTATCATTTTTCTAACATTTCTAACATTTGATAAAAATTACAGAAATTGTTAGAAATTTGACTTAAATTTCTAACCTATTTGAAATTTGAATTCTACGCGTGGTCTTTAGATAGATTTTCTATTAGATTAGATTTTTTACTCCCCTAAATCTAATATAATAATCTATCTAAAAAATCTAAAACGCAAAATTTACTTAAATTTAGATTAGATTATACTCTTTGGGGCCGCTGCCCGCTGAGCAACTTGAGCAACCAGGCTCGGTACTCAGGCTGCTCTTCCATGCTGGCCTTCTTAAGTGTGCTAATGAGTATGCCGGCCCATCAATTATCATTGACTTTTAAGTCTTCTTGAAGCTCAATCTCCAATTTTTCTTTGAAAATCGTCTTAGATTGTCTCTCTCAGCGCGGGAGGCTAGACAGGATTCAAAGGAGTTACCTGGGAGCTAGGGGTGATCGCAATAGTTTTAAATTTTTAAATAAAGTAGTGAGACCTCCACTTTAACTATAAACTTTAAATTTTTATTTTAAACACTTTGAAACTATAAGTATTAGTTTTTAATAACTCTTTACACTTTTTTAAGTCAATGCTCCCCATTCAGAGTTTTAGACCGTCACCAAGGCAGTAAGGCTACATAGCTACCTATAAGCATGATCACAGCTAGCAGGGCTTTGAACGTACAGGCTTTGACTAGGGCTTTGAACCTGAGCTTTGATACCCATGGCGCCACCACACTAGCCGCCACACACTTTCTAGTTTTTTTTTCCCGATGGATGGCAAGGATAAATGACGAGTCAAATCAGACTTGTACGTGTGAAAAAGGGGCTGACAGTACTGAAACAGAGAGCAAACATTACCAAACAAAGAAAATGTAGATAACTGTACTCCATTTTAGTCATTTCGTACATGCACCTCCCTAAAACCCCAAAAGAGGGAAGGAAGAAAGTATACGCAAGAAGAGTGAACCTAGTATAAAAAGTGCTTAATAACTATAGATTGATTACATTTTTTTTTACTATGTACATTGTGCATTATTTGTGCATTATATCTTCTAAATGTTTTAACTTTTAAAGTACATTTGATTCTTTTAACATTCATTTGTGAAGTTTTCTTTCAATGTTTCTTCTTTAAGTGTTTTAAAGTTTTAAATTATTCATTTAAAGTGAAATCATCATCACTTTAATTTAAATAAATATATTGGGATCACTCCTAGCCTGGGAGAAGAAATTCTAAGACTTCAGTCTTTCCCGATAACTTTAAGTTCTTGGAGAAGGGGGAAGTCTGCGGATAAGTTTTTTGTGAATTAGTTTAGATTAGTTAGATTAGTTAGATAGATTTTTTTCTTTGAAAATCTAATATGTATAATCTATCTAGCAACCACGCTTAGATTTGAATTTCTATTACTTTTCTATCAGTTTTCTATCACTTTTCTATCACTTTTCTAACAACTTTTCTATCACTTTTCTTATATTTTTTGCAGGGTAATTCGATTTTTATGAACCCCGATCGCAACGTTACCCGGCTAGTCTTTGTTAATTCATTAAAGAGCATAAAAGAACGCAAAAAAAAAAAATGAGATGAACATTAACCAGAACACAATTGACTCAGATTTTTGAGACATTTTGCGATCGAATCAAGTCTACGATGGCTTTTAGAATTAATGGCTTAATTGTAATCAATTTTATTAAGTGTAGCTTAAATACTAGTACCTTTCGAACTCATTCTAGAACTAACCTCCCTGAACCTAAGTACCACTTTAAAAAATATTATCAAGATGATCTCTATCTGCGGCATCGTTTTTCAAGAGACCGTCCACGCCTGCGGAGTACATAGTTAAGACACCATCCAGATTTGTGGCTTTGGCTTTCAAGATACCGTAGCTTATCCAAAAATGCGGCTTGAACTTTTAAGTGGTAGTTAGCTTCAGGGAGGTCCTAGAACTCATTCTGGTACAAGGTTAAACCCTACATAAAACGTTTTAAAAAATCTATCGTTTAAATACTTCAAGTAAATTGTACAATTAACAAATTTAATTATTAGACTATTTTTTTGTATATTTGTTGGACACTTTGCAGCGTTAAAAAAATGTTGACATTAAACTGGATGTAATTGGATGCACCATTCAGTCTATAGTAGTTACTGACTTAACATCATAATTTTATTCTATATATAACATGAACATAACATGAATTAACTAGAACCTAGACTATAACGTGAATCTGCTTTAGGTAGTTTAGAATCATAAGGATAAGATTTATGTTTCGGGTCACCCCGCGGTCCACTGCATGCCGGGCCTCGACTTGCAGCGTTAAAAGTTTCTAATTCGGAAAGATAATCGTCGTTCGTCTTTCCACCGTCTTGCTGTCACTATCTGTCACTTAGGCTGTCAGTCTGATCTCACGCACTGATGCAACAGAAACGCAACAGCCAAATCAGGTGGCGGAATCGCTATCTACGACACACGCGCTCCTTTCAACCTCGGTCCCGCAAGGCACGCACTGTGACGCACACGCACTGACTCTCTCATCGTCGCGGCGGCAACACCGATCGCGGCGGCCGGTCGATGCGCTCGCATCCGCTCGCACTTAGCTCGACCCACACACACACACATACAGACGCACCCTCTTCCCCCCCTTTCCACCCACACACACAAGCAGAGAGCGAGCGCGCGCGCGCGAGAGAGAGAGAGAAAGAGAGAGAGGAGGCTGTAACGTCCCCCTGAAGACCTCCTCGATCACTGTCGACACACTCGATTTCTTTCAACACTCGCAGCATGCAACAAGGCACAATTATACTGCGCTGCTTCTGCAGTCTTCGCGAAAATGCTGCCTCCACCTCGTGCCTTACACATTCGTGGCAACTCTGGCAGCACAGCTGACAGTGAACCCTCAGGCTGCCCCCGTGCGACTGCATGGACTTCGATCGAAGCGTCCGTCCCTTCTCCCCACCCTCCGCCAATCTCAGACTCAGAGAAAGGGAATGAAGAAAAAAGAGGAAACAAGAAGAGAGGCCAAACGGGATGCCAGCCAGAGTCACTGCGTGGCTGCCCACTGGAATCCTGACATGAGGACCTCTGATAGACCTGCAGAGGTCATGCGCGGGTGTGTGAGTGCGAGTGCGTGCGTCTCTCTCTCTCTCTCACTCTCTCTCTCTCTGTGTGTGTGTGTGTGTGTGTGTGTGTGTGTGTGTGTGTGTGTGTGTGCGTATGTGTGTGCGTATGTGTGTGCGTGTGCGTGTGCGTGTGTGACACTGTAAGAAAAAAAAAAAAAAAGAGAGAGAGAGAGAGAGTGTGCTTTTGCACACCTACTTGCGGTTTCTGTTTCTGTTCTGCTGGGTTTTTGGGTTTGGAGCTTTCTGGTATTCTTCGAGAGCCGCCAGGGCAGTATCAAGACTTGCTTGATCATGGGCAGTGACAACAACAGTAGTATCTCTGTAGGGGCTGTCGAAACGAGCCCCTGTTGTATCTTGGAGATGTTTGATGTTGCTGCCCTGCCTTCCTATGTACACACCCATCTTATCAGGATGGATCGAGACCATGGCAGTGAAAGCCGGACGAGTGAATGGCTGTGCCAACACTTTGGCGGTCTCAATTGCCGACCTCGTCCCGTAGAACAGAGGGGTATCTCTTCCCTTTTGTCCCGGGCCAGTCATGCTGGTGACTTTGACAAGCTTGCTGCGTTTCTCGAAATCCTTCACGTTGGCCCCCCCCTTGCCGATAAAGAACTTCATCTGACTGGGATGAATGGGGAATGTCTCCACTTCGGCAGTCAGAAGACGCTCTGCAAAGTCGCAGGAGAGCAGGGCACCTTGTGACTTCTGATGAGGGGATGCCAATGCCATCTGCTTCCTGTAGAGCTCAAAGAGAGACTGCACGTCTCCCGCTGCCCCTTCTTTCATTTGAGCGGTGAGGGGTCTCTGCAGCCAGAAGTCAGGGGAGTCCGAATAGACTTTCGAATCCCTGTGTTGATTGGCCTTGATCGCGTACGCTTCCAACATCTGATTCAGCCCCAGTGGCTGGAGGTTCCCCAGAGCCTCATGCCAGCACTCGGTGTCGTGGACCTTCTTCAGCTTGATACCCAGCAGATGGAACAATGCGTCGGAATCCTGTCTGCAATCATGAATGACTTTCGTAATCGTCTCGTCCTCAAGAACATTCTTGAGAAACAGAACGATCGGGTCATGAGGGGACCTCTTCAGGACATCAAAGAGGAAACACACGATCCCCATCGGCGTTTCCACGCTCAACTGAACCAAAGACAGAGTCCCGAGGCGTCCCAAGTGAAGCCCCTCACAGTCAAGTGCGACCACAGTCGCTCCTTTCAAATGATTCCTGCATTCCTCCAAAGCTGAAGGCTCCGCAACCACAATCACCTCCATTCTGACAAAAAGTGTCCGAGGAACAGAACAGGTGTCGCGAAGAGGGGCTCAGCTGACTTCAAAAGGCTTCATTTGCAAGTGGAGAGGGCAGCACGAGGAAGACACAGTGTCCAACATGATTGTATGGACGTTGACGCTGACAAGTCGTGACGATGGATAGTACGTCAAGGCACAAACTCATCAACGGATCGGCGTCTCCCTGCAACCCGAGTTATTGAGAGACAAGTACGTGCATCACTCCATACGCGCGGGGACTTCGGGATCTTGATGACTCAGTGGGATGCATGGTGCATGGGATCTTGGGCAACTGAATTTTAAAGCCTGTGACACACTCCTTTGTGTTCGAATAGCCATTTTTGCACTAAAAAAGTTCACCACCACCTGTCCACGTTGGTTCTGATCATATGGAGACACCGATTCGCATCTGATCATTTGCACCTCTCACAGTGTGACTTTTGCAGCAGTCCATGAAGGGTGCTTGAGAAGTGGAAACTGAGATGAGAGAGCTTCAACCATCGATTATCGTCATGAAGATTCATGAAGTCAGTCAAATGCAATGGCATGCAAATGACATGCATGTAGACGGCATGCAGGCAGATGGCATGCATCTTTTCTTATCGCCTCTCCGGGCGTGTATTGGTCCGGTATGCATGCATAGGTTCGGTTCGTATTTCCGTCAATCCTACCGTATGTTCAATAATTCACCGCAAAATTTCAAAACTTGTAACTTTGCAACGATGAAGAGTTAGAAGCTGAAACTTTTTGTGTGTAAACTCCCACTGATATACAACCAATCCTTGAAAAATATATGTATTGACACAGCGGAGTCATAAGCAATCTTTTTTAATGCTTTGTGAAAAACTTAGGTTTTTTGTTTGGAAGTCTGATTTTACATATTTTTTTTTTCTGATTACCTAAAGATTGTGAAGCGCTCTAGAGAGCAAAAATACGAATTCCAACCCCCGACTGTATGTTTCTTTGCACGGCTGTTTTCGAGCATCTTTCCTGAATATATGAGATTTTTTTGAATTTTTTTCAAACTCTATTTATTGAACATATGGTAGTTGCTCTACATAGGCACCCCGCATGGTCCCTATGCCTACCCCTAGAACTGCCATAAAAATTCCTTCCTGTAAGATGTGCTGAGGTCCCTGCATGCCTAAGGCCTCGCACTCTTAATCACTCCCTGCCTTGCTGGATGTGTTCGGGTGCATGATCTATTGATTCGATGTGAAGGTGGGATATAAAAATAGTGACTGATCAATACTTCCTCCACTGATCTCTCCTTCTCCTGCTTTTCCTTTCCTTTTCTGTTCCTTGTATTAATACTGAATATTTTAAAGAATTCTTTTCTTTTCAACAGTGTTACTCCTTTCTTTCCCTCTTCATGCAATGAGTCTCTTCAACCTTGTATTTTTTCTCTACAAAATTTAATTGTGTTCAACTTTTTCTTGATCTCCTTATTTCTTCCTTCCTTCAGTAGTTCTTTCCCCCCCCTCTCCTTCTTCTTTCTTCACTCTCCTCCGTTTGTTCAGTCAGCCAGTCCAACATATGTTGAGTACTCCTTCCCCAGCAACATTTCAGTGACTTTGAAACCGCGGGCCCCACGGTTTGCTTGTACTGATGCAAGTACTATAGAAGAAGTTGCTCTCTGAACTGCGACCGAAATCGTTTTCCACCACTGATCTGCCACTTTCTGTCTTGCTGCCTGGTCTACACCCTCTCCCAACCTCTTATTTGACTGTCGCACCATTTTTTTCATAAAATATACTATCTCTTTCCCCGGTCTTCCAAACGTCTCAAACACTACAGGTACGAACCTAATCCCCACGGCTCTGCAAGCTTCATCATAATGGGAGTGTTTATTGTTCTCCTTCTCCAATGCTGCTGCCCCTGCTTTCTTTGAGTTTCGTTGCAGTCGGGCCCCAGTTTGGATTAGGTGAATCAATGTAACATCTCCCACCACGCATGGAAGATGCTGGCCACATGCGTCTGACGCACGCAAAGCGTGCAAATAGCCTAGAAATGAATTTTTGGCGAGGTGACGCGGTATAAGCGAGGTTTTCATCAAAAATTGCGATTGTCATATGCACAGAGTCTCCGCGTGCAGTCGTTTTTAAGTATTTTTAAGTGTATGCCTTCTAGAGCTTTGCTTAAATTGCTTTCCAAAGAATCCCATGCACAAAGAAGCTGCCTAGTAAGCTGCAAATGCACACATAAATTTAATTGTTTATCCATTTTTCCACCTCTTGTTTACTTTTGCTTCAGTATTCTTCAGAAACGTTTCAAAAATATAGAAAAATAATCTCGCGTTCCTCTGACTTTCTGGGTCATATTTATTCATTCTGACATCCAGGATAGCCACTAATAGCCACTCTCTGTAAATTGAAAAGAAATCTGATACCTAAATTTCTTTGAAGCCTCGTTCTCACGATAAATTGATGCTGAAGATCAGAAATCACAGAAAACAACTTTTTAAACAGGCTATAACAGGAATAAACTAGTATATTTACTGTTAATAGTCTGTTATACTATATTATATTATTATATTTCTATTACTAGCAAGTAATTTGCCCAAGAATTTGTTACACGTTTGTGACGATTTGTATGTAATTATACCTATTGATTTTCAAAAGATGACACAGTTTAAAAAAAGTGAACACATTGTCATTCAAAACCCATGTCGTATGCAAGCCAGCGCAAGAGGCTCTTTTGGTTGCTTATCTGTCTGCTTGACTCTGCTTTGAGTCTATCCTTTCCGTTTCTGTATGGGCCATTGTATCGGCAAACATCGGCAAACAGCAATACTGAAAAAAACAAAGAATCTTCTCACGAGTCAGGGTGTGGACCTCTTCTGACAGCTTGCTTCTCGTCGTGTGTGACATCGTTACGCAGTGCCAGTCACCGAGCGGATAGCCGACTCGATGTACAGGCACCTACGCGGTTACAACTCTTTTGCTTCTTCGTGACCCTTTTTCCTTTCTGCTCTGAGCTTGCGTGTGATGCCTAGCTATACATTCTGTCCCTGTGACCTCCTGACATCGCCACGTCGATCACCTTCCGCTCTTCCAAGACGATCTGCGCGAGGTTCTCCACAACCTGAAGGGAGGGATATATACCTTTGTTCAAGATTCCAGCATGCAAGTTGGACAGCAACTGCATACACGCCCAGGCTCGATCTTGATTGACAAAGAAAGAAGTCAGCACGTGTTTTCGATCGGCCCTGCAGTCCCCCGGCCATTCCAGTAGAGGCATGCTTTGCGCACCCCCACCCCATCATCTCTCCACATATAAGAAAGGCAACTGTCCCTGTTCCTGTAACTGATCCATTGCCATATTGGGACAACTTTATCGCACTGAGCAAGCAGACAGAAAAGAAGAAAAGAAAGAAAAAGGAAAAATGGTAATGTGCCTCCCCTAGCTCCCGACCTGAGCCAGCTGATCCGGTTGGGCCTCCGACTTGCCGTCCTTCGACACGTTGGCGAAGAACCAGCGGAGAACATGCACCGGAACCTGCGATCGAGTCCACACACGTCGATCAACGCATCCATCGGCATGAGCATTAAATTCAAAGGAATGGTGATATGCATGTACGAATTAAGGAGGAGACGTCGATCTCCTCCGTGTGCAAAACGTGTTAATTCTCTTGCAGCTCGCTGAGCTCGGTCACACTTTTTTCAATGCCTCCAATTGTCATTTGTAGAGCGTAGCTGAGCTGGTTCGCCTTCCCGATGACTCATTGCCGTGGGTCGTCTGATTTTATTTATCAAAAAACAAATTAATTGCGTGGAAGGAAGTGGAAAGCAACTCACCCCCGACTGGCTGCACTTCTTGGCGAGTTTCTCCCTGGTCTCGTCGGAGAGGGAGGGAAGGAGATCCTTCAACAGGGGGGTCTGGAGATCTGGAGACGAAATGGAGACGTCAAACCTCTTCTGAAACCTCTGGGGCATCAGGAGGAAACGCTCAAGATCGGGGGGAATCTGCAGTATGCATGCATGCATGCAGGGAGGGGAAAGGGCTCAAAGAGAGAGAAGGATGCAGGGTCAGAGGACATCGAAAGAAAGAGAACCAGAGAGGAACATCACCAAAAAAAAGAAATTGAAGCTTTAGCATCCTCCTTCTCCTCCTCCTCATTGTCGTTTCCTCTTTGCACTTGTTGCCTCACAAAGTTGGTGCATGCCCCAAAGGAAAAAAGAGGCGTGGCCATTCACGTACGCACGCACGCACGCACTCGTGCACGACAGCCATAGTCTTGACAGACCAGAGGTTCCTTTCTCTTTCCCGTTGACAGAGAAACAGACAGGCACACACACACACAGAGAGAGAGAGAGAGAGAGAGAGAGAGAGAGAAACAGAGAGAGAGAGAGAGAAAGAGAGAGAAAGAAGGAAAGAAAGAAAGAAAGAAAGAAAGAAAGAGAGAAAGAATGATAGAGAGAGAGAGGACTTCAACATCCTTCCCTAACCTGTGGAGGTGCGAGAACGACTAGGAGGACGCCCCTCTTGTCGCACACGTTCGTGTTGAACACCGTCTCCAGGTGTCGAAGGAAGACACCTCTCTCAGAAGACGGCACGTGACCGAAAAACGTGATCTGCATTCTCAGGCACACAAATTGAATGAAAGAAAACGCAAAAAACACGGAATTTTTGCATCAAAGAAATAGAAGCCTGTTGAGAGAGAATATCCAGAGGACTCTTTTGTTTCTCAGCACACACCGAAAGCGAAATCAACGCAGCAACCTTTCCCTACTTATGAACAAAGAAAACGAGCAGGCACCTTGAGCGTCTCTTCTCTCTGCCCCTCTGGTCCCAAAGACAAGAGAGAAAATTGATGAAATAAATGACAAGAGAAGCAAATCCGGTAGAGCAAGGAAAAGACTACCACAAGACTTGAAGTGCTCTGGAAGGGGTGCCAATGCGTCATCGCGAGGCTGCGATCTCCTTTTAACTGTTCTTTTGTCTGTCTTGCCTTGCTGAAGAAAACGATAGTGAAGGCACACGGGTTCGCCTCAAGCGATCCGGTGAGCCTTTTTGTCTGTGACTTGATAATGCAATCAAAGACGGAAGGAAACGAACGACCGACGCAACGGAAGAAAGAGAGAGGGCAGAGAGACTGGTCGACGCACGCAAAAATAACTGACCAGGTTGTCAACGCACACAATGGAATTCATGGGTGCGCAGGCGAGAGCAGGGCCTACTGCTGGGTAGGTCTGGTCAGTCACGGGCATGTAGCACATCAACTGCACTCACTCACTCACACACACATACACACACGTACATACACGTACATACAGCTAGAAAGAGAATCTTGTCCTCACTGGCTTGCTTGCTCGCGCCTTCGCTTCTTTGAAAGTACTCGAGCGAGTGCAGGAAGGAGACAAATTCTTCTCCTCCTCCCCTTCCAGGGTTTCCGTTCTATGGTAAGAAAAAAGAACAAACCAGAAGACAGGGAGCTGGTCAACCGACGGATTCGAGAAAGCAGAAAAAGGGATTGACTGACCTTTGAGTGCCGGTGTGCCAGATGTCTGATCAACCAGTGCTTGCCGCTCGCAGTGGGACCGCAGACGAGGATTGCGCGGCTGAAGGGAAGTTTCCTCTCCGTGAAGAAATCTGTTGGATGGGCGGATGGATGGATGGATGGTCAGGGGATTTGTTCATTCCAGTACTTACTGAGTTCATCGACGTGAAAATGGTGAGACAGGGGCACCCTCATGAGCTTCACGAATTTTCTTTCTATGTTCTCCCCTTAATCATTCAGTACTCCTTGGTCGAGGATGCGAGTGAAAATGAAAGGAAAGAGGCCTCGCTGTTGACAGCAATCATCTTTTCATTCAGAACGTTTGTAGGTTCGTTTCCTCGAGAGGAGAGGGGGATGCCAGCCAAAGGACAGGACGCTCGAGAAGGGGCAATCACCCGCCGTTTCCGAAGAACTGAGGGAAGACTTCAATATTCATATATCGACAGTAAAAAAAAGAGCTGAACGGCAACGGTGTGTGCATGCACCTGCTCGAGTCAACCGAACACCGACCGACCGACAGACCTTTGTTTCCGTAGAACCAGTCGACGTCAGCCTCGACTGCCTTCTGACTTTGGGACAGTTCGTGTGACGCCACCCACACAGCCTGTCTCTGCACCCATCCCTGCTCCCATGAGTGGACTGGGATGATTTTTTTGGAGGGGTCGTTGTTGGGGTTCAGGCTCTTTTGCCACTCCAGGGCCTTCCATTCGAGGGCGAGGTCCACGAGTTTCGAGTTCATCTCCTGCATTCATTGGCAGACAGTGCAAGCAGGGAAGGAAGAAAGTAAGAAAACCGAAGGTAAGAAGAAATGGCGTGGCGGAGCTTTCTGTCTCTAAGGCTATCTGAGGGATCAACCAGGGTTGCGTCGAATGTCCGGGAAGGATGGAGGGAGAGCAAGGAGACGAACGGGACAAGAAGCTTGGAGGGAGCGCTGGGGAGAATGCCGACAAACTAGAAGAGGAAAGGAATCAGGAGGGAACGAGACGAGGGGGTGACATCGGGAGAAAAGCACAAAAGAGAAAGGGCAGGGGAGGGAGATCTATTCATAGCAGGGAAGACGCCGGGAGGAGACGGGAGAAACAAAAAGGGGAAGGCGACAAGTGAAGGGCAGAGCAGAATCCCGCAGGGGGATGCATGACAATTGATACAGAAATCCAAATGCATGCCGTGGCAGCTAGCCAAAGGAATGCTTTCGTACGGAGAGGGCAGGAGAGGGACAGCAGGTCGAGAGGCACAGAGACGGAACGTCTCCCTTCTGCCTGCCGACAGTCCCACACCCGTGGAAGGAAGGGTACCCTCCCTGTCATGCTAATGTCCCGTCAGGATGCCAGACGGAGATCCTTCGAGATTTCGGATTCACTCATCCGTCGCCACCATAGATGGCAAATGGGCGCAGAATGGAAATGATACTCTTTAGTGGGATCCATTCTAAAGATACACACGCAAACCTGGAGTGACTGACCTGAGATGCCGAAGTCAGATGGAGGAACCCATCGACGTCGTCCACCGGCTGCTTGTGCTCAATCTTCATGTCAATGCCGTCATCCTCCATTTTCAAATCGTAAGTGCCATAGTCCAGCGAAAAACGGTAGCACGAGTGGTCCCTGTAGTCAGTTCGGGCGGCCAGTATGACCTGGTGGGGGAGCTTCTTGGCCAGGTAGGAATTCACAGTGGGGTACAGGGGGTCCTGGGCCCAAATCTTTGCGGAAAACTTCTTCTCTTCTGCCATGGTCTCGAAGGAACACCAAAGAGAGGAGGCGAGAAATAAATGATGAAGGACAAGCGTTGGCAAGAAACGCCAGGAGTCGGAAACTGCCCACACACCGCTCTTGCCGGTCCAACAATCGCCACAATGCCGTCCTTGTCTTTGACTCTGGACTTGATTTGTGCTCACAAGGGTTCGTGCAGCGCTACGTATGTATCGTGGCCGTCGTCGTCTTTTCCTCTAGCAATGGTGCTCTGATCGAGACATATGCGTCGAGACTACACGCTGAAATGTGGTGGGGTTCTACAATCAGTCGCGGTCAGACAGACAGCTAGCTCGATCTCTCCGCGCGATCCCGCGCAGCGCCGCCGCCCCCTTCCAGCGCTGGGCACGTGGGGCGGGGCGTGGGATTTTTCTTTTGCAGCCTCATGCGCATATCTACTCATCTCGCAATCCCAGACTCGAAGTGACTCAAACTCCACAAAAAAAAAACATAAAAAAAACTCGAAGTCAGAGTTCAAATCACAGTTTCATCACTGAACACTTAGCTACTCAGATATTGAAGTTAAAAAAAAAAAAGATAGATTCAATGCATAAGGGATCATAAGGGTCTGTGGGGGTCTGGCTTATCGAGGATTCGAGGTAAACCAATTAGAAACAACATTTTAAAAAATTAAACTAACTTTTATTCATTGTCACATAACAGTTACGTATATAACTGGCAAAAAAGAAGCTAAACCTGTACTACCAATGATTAACATAGATAATTGGAGTTAGTTATCTAAGTATGTGTAAGTTGATCTAAGTCATTCAACTCTAGATTCAACTCTATATGCAACTTATGCATTGAATCACCTAGTGATTCACATTTCTAACCATGATACTACAAATACGTTTTTTAATATCCGTAATTCAATTTATTCCAGAATTTATTGAATACGGCTTATAGATTGTTTTAGTATGTGTATAGGCCTGGTTTGTAACAATCAATAACACTATGAAAATCAAGCTCTTTGTTCTTCTGGGGTTCTAAAACTGTCAGTCTCAGAATCTCGTATCAAAGAATTCAATAACGAGTTACTCTCTCGTGAGAGACTATCGAAAGATCCTGTTTCCACAATCTTTCCTGCCTCCATGACGATCACCTGCACACGTTGACGGAAATTTGGTTCGATATTCAAACCATTTCACACCTCTTCAACCCCTCACATGAACTTTTAAAAACACACACGCGGTGACACAAACTGCGCGGACGTTTGTGTGTGTGAGAGAGAATGGCGGGGTGCAATAAGTGAACGAGGGAGAAATACTCACCCGAACAGCCAGCAGTTTTTATGGAACGGACAGACGGGGAGACTCTGTCTACACGGAAGAAGGAGGAGGTGCACACGCGCAATCATCCACACAACAGAAGGCACACACCCTCACCGGAAATTAATGCAAGGCTGTAACGGGGTAAGTAGAGCAGGGCAGCTGGCGTAAGACATATACACACGCGCGCGCTCTCTCTCCCACTCTCTCTCACATGCGCGCGCACACACACCCACTCAACTACCTTGTCAGAGAAAGAGAAAGAGAGAGAGAAAGAGAGAAAGAGAGAGAGCTGCCTTGGCACACTCTCTGGTCAAAGGACCAGCCAGGCAGGCAGGCAGCTGTGGAGTGACCGGACTCAAAAGAGGGCGAAAAGCAAACAGGTGATCACGGACTGAAGGGGGAGAGGGGGGGGGCTTTCATCTTCTTTTGGGGGGGGGGCTGACCAACCCTGTCTGCTGAACGGATGGTCGCGGGTCTGTGGGCGATGATCAGGACTGTGCGCCCTGACGCGACTCTGCAAGGAGGCAAGAAGACGTTGAGTGGTTTAAGAAAAAAAAAACGCATGCATTGATTCGATCGATCGCGCTAGAGCCCACCCCCCAGCGAGGGAGAGGAGAAAGCGCACAAACAGAACAAATGTCAGATAGACAGAGACACAGACAGAAATATCGACAAGCAGAGAGACAATGTCGTTTTCTTTTTCTAGACGAAGACAGACAGGGAGACAGACCATTATCACCATTATTATTACTCTTATTAGTTCGTATGTACGTTTCTTTCACGTTCCTGCTCTTCTTGACATACAGACTGTATGTTGTTTTCTTTTCCCTCCTTCTCTTCATGTATAAAACAGACAAACAAAAAAAAAACAAAGGGACAGCACGGCCCTTCAGAGAACGTGGGCAGGCACACAGGCTGACACACGCAGAGAGACAGATTGTAAAAATAAATTGAATCTCTGCCCACGCACGAGGAACGAAAGTTTTGCCTCCATCCCTTTCGTGTCGTGTTCCATCTGAAAAAAAAGTTCATGCGCTTCCAGCTTCAGCAACCGTCCGACAACCAGGCTGGTTCCGTTTGTCTCTCCCAAAAGTGCGCGCATAATTCGTCTGTCCCTCTGTATTCACTGACTTGTCAATTGCAGCCTTCACCTCCCTTTCGCTCTGAACGTCGAGTGCGCTGGTCGCCTCGTCTGCGAGAATAATTTCAGACAGAGGCGAATAGATGAAGAAGAAATGGTGTGTGGGAGGCAGCGACGGTGAAGGCCGAAAGGAAAAACATGCTCTGGCTTAGGCAGCGCATTGCCGGTGGGGAAGACCTTTGCCCGTCTACGAGCGACTCATCGCAAGAAAGACAGAAGCGACTGATAAATGCAAGAGGGGGGGAAATCCAAAGTCTACAGAGCAGGATACAGAAGAGGAAAAGGAACCGAAGGGAAAGAATAGAAATTTCCGGACAAGAGCAGAGAAAGCCCCCCCAAAAAATCCATGCGGGCTCCCTCCCAGGCAGACGGGAAGAAAAAGCAGACGGGAAACAGCCTCGCCCATCATGGCATGGCTGCCAACTGACCGAGAATGAGAAGGGGAGGCCTCTTCAAGACCGCGCGTGCTGCATTCATTCATTTGGAAAGGAAACGGAAGAAACAACGGAGGATGGTGTGCGTGAGGAATCCAATGACAAAAACAACGAGAGAGAGAACCACAGGAAGGAAGGAAGGAAGGAAGGAAGAAAGAAAGAAGGAAGGAAGGAAGGAAGGAAGGAAAGAAAGAAAGAAAGGAAGAAAGGAAGGAAGGAAGAAAGAAAGGAAGGAAGAAAGAGAGTACCGAAGGGAGGTTGGTATCAAGAAAGGAATCAAGGAAAAGTGTAAATTTGCAGGTGCCCAACTGACTGCTTCTATCTACCCACCTATGGCCACTCTCTGTTTCTGTCCTGCTGACAGCTGTGCTCCTCTTTGCCCGACTTGAGTCCGCAGTTTGTCCGGCAGACGGTCTATAAATTCGTCACACCTGAAGATGCACCCCGGTGCGCAATCATACACAGATAAGGGAGTGTGCATCAAGAATCAACGCAGCTAGTCATACAAGAGTTCATTTCAGACACACTGACAGAATCATCAAGGAAAGAGGCAAGGGGAGAGAAGAGAAACGCAGACCCGGAGAGAGGCAGGTGGCCAGGCAAACTACGTCATACTTTTCCTGTCTTTCCAGGCAGACAAAGCACCGACTGCAAACATGCACAGACAGAGAGAGGAAGAGAAAGAAAGGCACAAAGAGAGGGAGGGAGAGACGGACAAAAACATCACCCACCACACACACTCACCTAGAGTCTCGAATCGCAGCTTGAAGTTCCTCATCGCTCGCGTCCTCCTTCCCATATCTACAAAGTATCCAAGAGACCACGCAAAGAAAAAGTAAACACACACACACACACACACACACACACACACCAGAGAAGGGAGAAAAACTGAAAAAAAGGGGGGGGGCCTGGATCTGAGAGCAGAAGTGAACGCTTTGGGAACAGAGTCATGAGGCAAAGGCTGGATCAAAAACGAGAGAGACAAAGGACCACATAAACAAGGGGGGAAGAAAAGAATTGCGGAAAGAAAAGGCCGAAAAGAGGACTGCAGAATTGGATCTGAAAAAAAAAATCCACTCGCTCGACCAATGCGAGACAAATCTCAAAAGACAGCATCAACCCTCCCGACACAAACAGAAGTAAAAAAAAGGGGCCAAACAACCAACCGAATGTTGTCCTCCAGAGTGCCTGCAGAGAGGAGCTCGCAGAGACGTGCAGAGAAAAAGTGAGAAGAATTCAGCGGGTCCAACACAGGTAGGAGGATATCCAATGCAGTAGATAGATGTCGACAGCAACACAGGTAGGAGGATATCCAATGCAGTAGATAGATGTCGACAGCAACACAGGTAGGAGGATATCCAATGCAGCAGATAGATGTCGACAGCAACACAGGTAGGAGGATATCCAATGCAGTAGATAGATGTCGACAGACAGACAGACAGAAGAAGCATAGAACCGGGATCACACACATCACGGGAAAGAAAAGACAGAGTCGTCCATACAGAGTATCACCGCAGTCGCTCAGAAGGTTTACAGAATGAATATTCTTCTCTCTCTCACACACAGACACAGACCACTCCCCTACCCTACCTGAGAACAGCGCAGGTTCCTGTCCCACTACCCCCACAAGCTTCTGACGCATCCACACAGTCGACAGGCTCGACAACTCGACCCCGTCCTGAAGAAGCAGACAAGAAAAGAAAGTGAGAGAGGAAATATGTGAGCATTCGGGAAAGGAAATGAGGCAAGATGTAGAGACCGTGAAAAAGAAAGCACTCTTCTCGAGGAACAAAAACAGGAAGTGTATGGAGGAGAGGACTCCCCGACGCTGAATCTGACATCTGAACAGATACCATTCTGCTTTGAACTGCTTGTCTTCGCTTTCCTCTCCATAGATCGTTATCTACGCAAAAATGTCTTAACACGTATATTCTGGTTTCTCTGTGCGATAGCAGACAAAACATTCCAAGAGTTCAAGTCCAATGAGGTTTTCGTCCAAATGAATGAACGTGATTGCAGACTGAGACGCGCATGCTCGAAGTGCCAAGCTGACGAACAGAAAAATCGTGCCAACGCGCTGTCTCGGAAAATGCACGCACACACACACACACACACACACACACACACACACCCTCACACTCACACGCAAGCACGCACACACACACACAAAGAAAAAAGGGTCTTCAACCGATCGAAGCATCAAAGAAGGAATTTCGGCACACACCCCTTCAGACCCACCAGTTGGATGCTTCCCTCTTGGCAGTCATACATCCTCAACAACAGAGCCACCAAAGTACTCTTTCCGGCACCCGATCGCCCCGCAACTGCAAGCCTCTCTCCTGGCCTGATTTCCAAATTGACGCCGTCTAGGGCCTTCACACCCGGACGTGCAGGATATGCGAAGCTGACATCCTTGAAAATGATTTGTCCCCTCACTTTCTCCCTTTCCAATAGAATCCCTCTGTCGTCTGCCGCCTGTGTATTCGTGCTGCTCTCCTCCTGACCCTCAGGAGGAAACTCCTCGATGAGTTCCGCTATTCTCTCTGCGGATGAGCCTGCCTTACTCAGGTCTGCCCTCACTTTAGACAGGCCCGAGAACCCCAAGCCAACCATCGAAGAGTAGAGGAGGAATGACGTCAATCCCCCTGCACACACACACACCCACACACACACACACACACATTCTCTCTCTCTCTCTCTCTGTGTGTGTGTGTGTGTGTGTGTGTGTGTGTGTGTGTACGTATTTCTGACACACAAGCACATTCTGTACACATGGACAGACGTCCATGCAAACACACTTCCAATAACGGCATGCGTCGAGGTGCTGTTCGAGAGAAAAACGAAAAAGAGAGAGAGACAGTCTAACCAATCAACAGATTCAATTCAAGCTTGGGAATTTATGCCCATGCACATCTCCAGCTCAAGAAAGAAACGCACAATGAAGGATGCAAAAACGTACCCATAGTCAACGCCCCTGACTTCACGAGGCGACTCCCGAAGAACAAAACCGTCAGGAGGGTCGTGCTGCACAGAAAGAAGGCAGACGGATGCTCGGATACAGAGAAAGATGGACGGACACATACGCATACATGTATATACAGACCTACATGTGTAGGTAGATAGATAGATAGATGTGTACAGAGAGAGAGACAGACAGATCACAGAGAGAATTGTTTACCACCGGGGCGAGAGAAGAGAAGGGATCGATCAAGAGTCCAGACTTGTGGGCTCTGTTGACCCTTTGCTTGCCTGCCTTTCCTGGTTTGAAGGCATTCTTTTGTCCAAATCCATGAACCTTCTCATCTCTTCCCCGCCTCCCCCCCAGCTTACTTGAGAGTGATGTTGAAGGAGCCCATGAAAAAGCCCTCGGCGTGTGCGGCGCCTCTGCAGCTCGTTGGTTTCAGATCAGAAAGCAGATGGATGGCCGAAAGAAAAATAGTGCAAAAAAGGCCGGGACCAGTGAAAAGAACACGTAGAAAGAAAGGAAGGTAAAGACAGAAAACGCTGGCAAGACTGAGGCCAAACGCCACAAAGTAAAGAGAAAGAGAGACGCAAACACTCTCATCGGCAGGCACAGACTCTCGCATGTACGCACACAAAGACACACCTCGCCAAGGGCGCCAGCTTGTCCACTGCTTCTGCAAACCGAGCCACTTCCCGTTCTTCCTGAGAGGAGTCACATTAAAGTGCAATAGTGCGCGCGACCGGACAGCCTCACTCTCACTCTGACTCTCACTCTCTCATTCTCTTTGTCTCTCCCAAACACACACATATCTGCGCGCGTACACGCTCACAGACACTCATACCCAGAAAGAGGAAGGTAGAGCCTGCAGGGTACACAAACAGACAGCTAGGGAGGTACGCAGGGAAGGGGCAGGATGCTGCGACTTACACACAGCGGGTTACAGGAGAATGCGAAGCCGTCCATCGTTCCCTCTTTTCCTCCTTCCACAGATCCCCCCCCCGTGCTTGATTTCCTCTCTCCTTTTCCGTCTTCCTTTGACAAACAACTCATGCAGCTGACCATGCCAAATGAGCGGACAGTCTTCACGTTCGCCAACTTTTCTTCTGCAAGTCCGACCTGTAGGGAGTCAGAAAGAAGGAAAAAGAAACGAATGACAAATGAAGGAGCAGACACCTGAGTATAAGCACAAACGAAAGGAAGCCAGAAAGCATGAAAGGCAACCAAAACGCCCTCGGCATTTGAAGAAACCAAACTGATGATCAATTCATCGCATGCTTTTCATTCCATGTCTATCCCCACATTCCGTCGACACGCAGACAGATGCATGAGATTTCTTCCAGAGTCCTGCTTTTATTACAAAGCTACACGGTCATGCGAGTCCTTTTCTGTTTTTCACGTAACCAAAAACTGAAAGCTGACCGCCTCCTCCAAGCTAGCTCTGAAAAGTCGAGTTTTGCTCTTGGCAGTCCTGAAAAGTCAGGGAGACGGAGGGAGCGAGGGAGGGAGGGACAAGATCCATCCATCCAGTCAAGAGGCAGGCAATTGAACGGACAACGGGCTCATTGGAAACGGTGGAAGATCAAAGAAAGAAAGCCACTGCAAAGTCTTGCCTTCAGGGACACAGAGGAGAGAAATAGTGAGAGGGAGACACTGAAAGGCGCAACCCCAAACGGCTCGATCAGCCAAAGCAAACACACCTTGCATAGATCATGGCTCCCATGCCAACGAAGGGCACCATGGCAAGGGAGACCATCGTCAACCGAGGAGACAAATGAAGGAGCATCGCCGTCCCCCCCACAGAGGAGTTCAGACTTCGGACAGCCGAGGCAACGTTGGAAGACAGACACCCAGCAGAGACGTCAACGTCCTGCACCCACCCAAGATATCAGAGAGCAGACACGGACATGCAAAGAGAGAGACCCGATGACTTCTTTTGATGCACACAGATAGGCAGGAGTCAGGCAGACGGGCCGGCAGTCCGGCAGACACCTTACTTGTCAACGTAGACAAGCGTATCGGCAGACAGGAAGAGTTCCCAAACCATGCCAACCGAAGAAAGAACCTAAGCAGAGCAAAGAACAATGAGATGTGCACCAGAAATCATTGAAACCGAACACGAAACAACTCCGAGCGGCTCAAGAGGCGTTGGGGATCCCCCTTCGTCTGCCTGGCTGCGTGCTTTTCTTCCCACAGCGTCTCCTCCAACCTCGTTTTTCCTTTACACACGTTTCTTTTCTCCACTTCCCGTCTTGGAACGCCTTGAGCCTGCCCAGTCTGACGGACCACCGGGGGATGTTTACGCATGTGTGTCAGCTCAGTCGCTTGCGCGTGAAAAAAAAATCGTTGGAAGGATACAGACGGAAACAAAGCACGCACACATGAATGGAATCCGTACAGACGGAAACAAAGCACGCACACATGGGAGGCAGACGGACCGAAAGGAGCCGAGTGACGAGTTCTCCAGTCCTCGCGGAGTCAAAAAATTCCATCCGCTGCAAGGAAAAGAAAATAGACCACCACGCAAATGCTCACACAGAAAGGTATGCACATCGACAGCCAGACACTCATGATCGATTGAAGCACGACTGAGCAAATGTACCTGAGAAAAGGAACATGACGATTAACGATACACCATTCTCTCTCGTGAAGAGAAGGCAGATCGAAGGCAGACGGACGGGGGTGTCGTGCACCGTACACAGTGACCGACAAGCAAATAGGCAACCCATGCAATGCAGTCACATATCCCTCCCTACCTTGTGGAGCACCGTCTCGAAAATTCGTTTGCGCATCCGGGCTTCGATGCCGTTCGTTGCCATACTGAACGAGTACACGCGGACCCAGCTGGCTGCTGCCCCCAATGCGTACAGACTCAGCAGACACATTCCAATCCACCTCACGTTCAGCTGGCCACCGTCCGACTGCTGCTGAGCGCCCCCGTCCGAATCCTTTGCAGCGTAGTCTACAGCCTTCGCGATGATTGTCGGGAAGGCGAGATTGGTCACGCTGTTGATGAGAAGCGCCGCAAAAGCAAACACGAGGTGGCGCTTCTCAGCCGGGCTACAGAACTTCAACACATATCTCCAAGACACGGCAGGAGAGGAGAAAGGGGGACCACGTTGCCCCCCCTTTCCTTCACTTGTGTCTTTGTGCTTTTGCATAAATTTCGACTGGTTTGCCATCTATCTATCTGTCTGACTGACAAATGACGGAAAGATCATCCAATAGAACAGGACAGAATTTTCGACGATGAGCGGACAGGCAACCACACCAAAGACAAAGCGCGGAGAGATTAGGTTTATTGTGGGTACTGGTCCTTTGGCTCTTGAGTCCTCTCCAGAGTTCGTTCAATTAACAGATACGGGGCGAGGAGAATGGAATAGGAGACTGCATATGTTACAAGAGCGGACCCTGCATCTTCATGTGTTGAAACAAACTGCGGAGATGGAGCTAGTGCAACTTACACCTGGAAAGTTCGTAACTGCAGATCAAATAACTGATCCGGCTGACTCTCTATGTCTTAGCAAACTGAGTGCTGAAACTCGTGGCAGACGACACGATACTCTTCCTTCTCGAAAGAAAGCTGCCGCAATGCTGCTGCACGCCGTCTCTGCATGATCATGCAATGCATGCCGCGCCCCCCCCCGCACCATGTATATACGTCTAACATATATAGTCTGACTCCTCCTGTACAGTTCTTCCAAGATCTGGATGAAAATAAGTGGAGCTGATTATCGACTGGCTGACTGACATCCCTAACCAACGAACTCGTAAAATATGCCCTCGTGATCCTTGCTCACTGCATCGAAGCAACACCCGTTGGCCCCTCATTTTTCTTCTTCGGGAGCTATCTTGCACCACTTCAGTTAACTTCAATTCACGCTTCGACTCGTGGACTACCTTCCTCTTGGGTGAAACGGCGGGTCCTCGCTTTCTGTATGCTTGGCCGGGGTTAGGAAAGAGGAGTCCTTTTTGGTGTCTGCTGCTAAGGGATCAGCTGTGATACAGAATTCTTCTCGTCTTATCGTGTCTCCCTCTTCCTGTCTCTACTGGTCTTCGGGTGGAAAAGGAAGGGTAACCAACGCGATGAAGAAAGTGAATGCTCAGGAAGATCAGAAAGAGCAGACTGTGAAGCTGGAGAAGGCACAGAGAGCTCTGGTGGCGGGACAGAAGGGTTCAACAATCAAAACCCTCCGAAAGATTGATGGGGTGAGTGCGTCTGAAGATGACTGCTTGATTTTCATATGCCCGTGCGTGCAAGAGACCGACATTTCTCCTTGATCATTTTCTAGCTCTGCGCGAAGGATTGCACATATCCGTTTCTGTTTTCTCCTTTTCCGTTTCTTCATCGTGTGTTTGTCTTCTCTTCTCTTCTGCTCTCTTTATGCTGCAGGGGCGGAAGGACGGAGGATGCTTCTCCTTTGGCCGCTGCGTTGGTCCCGAAAAAGGACGCAAACCGGAGGGGCCGTGGGGGATCGACTGTGTCAGTCAGCCTCTGAGTGTTACAATTTTGCGCTCACACAGTCAAGAAACAAACAGACGCAAGTCAAGATCCTTTCCATAATGGGTACCGTGCGGAGGCATGCAGCCGGCCTTAATAAATTGACTGTCCCTCGCCCGAGCATGGATGCATTCGTATACATTCGTCTGCATTCGTAAACAAAGCAAAGAGGAAGTGCATGTCGCTTTTCTCTTAACTGACTTTTCTGTCTTTCTTTAATTGATTTCTCTTCCCCTCTCTTTTTGATCGAGTGAGTCCGCATGTCTCTTGGTTTATTTGTTTTCCGTCGGTCTCTTCCCTGTGGAGGGCGCGCCGAATTGCCATCCAAGATGCCACGTGAGCTGTCCTCAGGGTTTGTGTGGCACGACTGTTCACGCGCGCTTCCCTTCGATTCGATCCATGCCAAAGAAAAGAAGGAAGCCTCGGTGGCTCCGTGCCGGTCTGCAGCTTCGGCTGTTGGCAGCGGGTGTACGCGCGCGCAGGCATTTGAGCACCCGTGTTCTGTTGTCATGTGGGTGGGTGGGTGGAGAGGTGGGCGGGCGGGCTGGCAGGAGGGCAGTGACGGCCAGAAGAGCAAGAGGGAGGGAGAGAGAGAGTCAGGCATCGCGGCAGCCAGCCATCCAGTCAGCCAACCATGCAGTGAGTCAGACGTGTGGAGACGAAAGCGCAGAGCAGTGTAGAGCACAGCAGAGCAGGGCAGACAAATGGAAACGGACTCAGAGCAGAGCAGTGCAAAGCAGAGCAGACAAATGGAAGCGGACTCAGAGAAGAACACAGCAGGGCAGACAAATGGAAGCGGACTCAGTGCAGAGCAGAGCAGACAAGTGAAAGCGAACTCAGAACAGACAAATGGAAGCGGACTCAGAGCAGAGCAGAGCAGAGCAGACAGGTGGAAGCGGACTCAGAGCAGACAAATGGAACTTCAAGCGGACTCTGAGCAGAGCAGAGCAGGGCAGGCAAATGGAAGCGGACTCAGAGCAGAGCAGAGCAGACAGGTGGAAGCGGACTCAGAGCAGCGGTTCCGGGCAGGAGGGTGGAGGGATCATTGGAGGGGCGGTTTCTCGAATGGATCGAGTTGTCGATTGGTTGTTTGATCGATCGATCGATCGATCTCTTGGAGCGCCGGCGTGAACGCAAAGAAGGGTGTCAGCAGCTAGGAGTGTGTTGATCAAAGTCGAAGCGGCGTCTTGCAAAGACAGACAGGAGCAGACCAGCGGGGGGGGAAACGAGACAAGACAATTATAAGAAACCGAAGAAGAGCCCTATAGGCCCAGCCGTGTCAGTCAGAGAGTTTTCAGAGGATCGAGGAGCGAGTGATCAGTCGCATCCGGAGAAAAAAAGAGCAGAAGAGGGAGTCAGCGGTCGAACCTTTGAGGGGGCGCCTAGAGAGCCAGAGAGGGGGCATGCAACAGACTCGGCGCTCGCGAGGCCTCTCGACGAAAGTCAGAGGTTCTCCGAAGTCGGGGCGCGTGACAGACCGTGCGTGCAAGAGACCGACATTTCTCCTTGATCAGTTTCTCCGTTCGATACATTACACATATCTGTTTCTGTTTTCTCCTTTCCCGCTTCTTCATCGTGTGTTTGTCTTCTCTTTTCTTCTGCTCTCTTTGTGCTGCAGGGGGAGGGGTACTCTACAGACGGAGGCTGCTTCTCCTTCGGCCGGTGCATCGGTGACGAAAAAGGACGCAAACCGGAGGGGCCGTGGAGGGAAACTTTAAAAGAGATAGCAAGAGAAGACAGATGGAGAGAGGGAAAAGAGAGAGAGGGGGGGGGGGAAGGGAAGGGAGGAGCGAGACAGAGAGTGAGCAAGACTCTAGAGCGAGATTTTTGTGTGTCTTCGCTGTGGGCAAGCTGTTGACTTTTTCTCCATCATTCTCTCCGACTGGAAAAGGTGCGAGGGTCACCTTCCTTGACAACATTTTTTTTTTCGTTCGCAGAAGATCACTTCAATGGCAATTTCATGCTCAAAAGTCAGAAGGCACGAAGGATATTGCTGAGATCACGTTGTAGCCCTCTTCCACTCACGGAAACCGAGGAGACTTCCGGACTTCCCTTTTTCTTTTTGTTGCGCGGCGCATGTTGAGTGCGCGTGTTTAGGGTTTTCTTCCCTCCCCCCCCAACAATTCCCTACCCTTCTCTTTCCTGTTCTGTCCTCTCCTCTCCTCTCCCGTGTCCTCCTTTTTCGACACCTTGTCTGTTTCTGGCCATCCCGTCTGTTTGTTTCTTGACTGTGTGAGCAAAGAATTGTCACAGTCAGAGGTTGACTGACTCAGTCGATCCCCCGTGTACGGCACAGACCGAAGCAGAAGGGTCCAGAAGAAATCACATTTTGTGCGCATTTCTTTGTTTTTTCTTCTCCTCCTCCTTGCAAAGGAGAAGTCCAGCCGAGCATGCAATGAGCTGGGCCGTGTCCTCGACAGCAGAGCACGCAGTCTTCATGTTCATGAAGGATACATGACGTGCTTTATGACATGTTGTGCTGCGTGCTTGTTGTGACGACAATCCGTCCTCTATGCATATCTATGCATGTTCGTGCTCGTGCTGTGAAATTGTCAATGACTGGGCTGATGATGCTTCATCTGGCCCCGGATCATTGATTGATATCTAGATTGATATTGATTGATTGAATGTATTATCAATTTATCATGGGGTCCAAAATTTTGATGGTTCTCTACATTCTATATCCATATATTTAGTGTCTTTCCTCATAGCTGGCTAGATAGCTGATAGAATTGAGATTAAGATTTATAAGTATATTGATTGATTGATTGATAGGTTCCGCACTAGGCCTTCCCGCTATATCCATCTGTTGCCAGAGCTTACCAGAGCTAGCAGTTTACTAAATTTAAAAATAATTCATAAGTGTTGATAAATGTATTGAAATATATTCGAAAATACTAGTAAAAATATAGAAGCCAATACATAATTAAGTTAAATTCACATTTTGGATATGTGTTGCATGCTTAGTTACATATGTGTTGTGATTGGCAGATTTTCAATGATGAATGCATTTGGTTTGGTCTAGAAGTTTAGTCTCAAAACTTAGGTTCTCCATTAAATTTACTTCCAGTCACCGTCAATGTCCCTTAGTACCTCCCTCTGTCATGACAATGCCACCCATACATTTTAAATTGATTTGCTCTGTATTGGATCTGCTTAAGATCTGCCAAGCGCATCTGACAATGAGGGGATAGGCAGATCGTAAAATTTGTATGGAACATTTTGAAGGCACTCACCAATCTGCTCGAAATCTGCCAATCGGTCTATACCCACCCCCGCCGCCCGCCAGCCCGCCGCCCCCCCGGGCCCGCGCGGGACTCGCGATCGCTTAATTCGATCCGCGTCCAAACCGACCCAAAAGAATTCGAATGCATAGACAGCCGTCTCCGTCTCCTTCCCTTCACTGAGACGCATGCCGAGTGAGTATTCGATCCATGATCAATGCCCTCTTCCTCTGCAAGACACAGCATCCACACGACGCTTCGGTGTTTCAGATGCTGCAATATGGCATGTGGCTGTGCCTTCTGACAACCGAAGATGTCCGAAGGTGGGCCTTCTGAACCGAAGTTGCCTGTCTGCCTAAAATTGAGTACAATTCGCCCGTCTCCTTGCAGACTCAGCATCTAACGGTCCGTGTGTGCTGATATATGCAACTCAGAGGCAAGACACATGACTCACTCTGCGAGATTGTCCTGCAGACCAAGAAAGAGAAAGAATGGCAGCCCCTCCTAGAGTCAATCTATTCGTTAAGCCGAACTTCTTTTCGTACATCAAAAAGATTCATGTGGCCTACCGTCCAGGAAAACCTAACACGGATGTTTGCCGACAAATCATCTTCCAAATGCATTCCCAGAAGATTCGAAAACTTTTCCCAAAGCTGGAAGCCTCATACGATCTACTGGGGTACGACGGGCCTTCATCTGTTGACATTGAACTGGTCACAGGGAAGATGAAAAGGTCCGTCGCGTGTATGGGCTCTCTGTTTCTTCCCTCCTCTTACTCCACATCCTCTTACGGTATACTGCGCCGCTGGATTCCAAACGCTTTTTCGTGTGCAGTTCTTTCTGTCCGTTTGCACCTTAAAGCCTTCGGCAGTATCCCTCTATTGCAGAGTGTATGTGTATGTCTGCATGCATGCAAGTTTTCTTGTCGGCCGGTATATCCGTCTACCTATCTCTCTGTTTGCCCACCTACTCGTCTGTGCGCCTATTTGTCTCACCCTCAGACTACACTTTCGTCGGTCTGCATATTTGTCCAACCGCTTTCCTTTCTGCCCGCCTATCAGTTTGTGCGCCCCCCTCACACGACCTTTCCAGAATGAAGTATGGTGCACCAAAGAATGTGAGGGATGGACTGTGTGCGTGTTAGTGTGAAAACGCATTTGGCTGTGCATATGCGTATTTGTGTGTGCCTGTGTATGAGTATGCGTCTCCCTCCCTCCCTCTCTCTCTCTCTCTCTCTGTGTGTATGTGTGTGTATATGTGTGTGTGTGTGTGTATGTATGTGTGTGTGTGTGTGTGTGTCTGTGCGTGCGTGCGTGCGTGCGCAGATTCATTCCAGAGCAGCACAGTCTCCAAGAAATGATGACCTTCCTCGCACAGGACAGATCAGAGGGTAGGTTTCCTCATTTGCTGGCTGGCTGGCTGGTTGGTAGCTTGGTCCTCTCTGGCTCTTCTCTCTCGGCGCGATCTCCTCTTCACCGCCCACCTGTCTGCCTGCCTACCTGCCTGCCTGCCTGTGTGTCTATCTATCTATCTAATTTTCTATGTATCTATCTATCTATCTATCTATCTGTATCTTCCTGCATCTTTCTGTAGCTCTCTGTAGCTCTCTGTCTGTCCGCTCCGTTTTTTTTCTTTGTTTTTTTGTTTCTTTCTTTGTTTGTTTGTTTCTTTCTTTCTTTCTTTCTTTCTTTTCTTTCTTTTCTTTCTCTTCTTTCTTTTCTTTCTTTTCTTTCTTTTCTTTCTTTTCTTTCTTTCTTTCTTTCTTTTCTTTCTTTCTTTCCTCCTTTCTTTCTTTCTTTCTTTCTTTCTTTGTTTCTTTCTTTCTTTCTTTCTTCGTTTGCTTGTTTGTTTGTCTGTTGTGTGCGTGAAGAGAAGAATACAAGGGAAAAGAAAACATACCGTGTGTTCATTTGTCTATCTGTCTGCCTGCCCGTCTGTCTGACTGACGCTGCATAAAGATGACCTGTGTGTGAATTCCATTCGTAGTTTTTGAGTGTGTTGCATTCTTCAGATACTGTTTCAGATGGAACAAATATCCGACGTTCTGTGCCATGTCTTTCTCTCTTTTTTCTTTCTTTCTTTCTTTCTTTCTTTCTTTCTTTCTTTCTTTCTCTTTCTCTCTTTCTTTCTTTCTTTCTTTCTTTCTTTCTCTCTTTCTTTCTTTCTCTCTTTCTTTCTTTCTTTTTCTCTTTCTTTCTTTCTTTCTTTCTTTCTTTCTCTCTTTCTTTCTTTTTCTAATGTGTACACGAAAACAAGGAGGGAAGAAAGGGAAACATGCAGTCTTTCTGTTGGCCAGTCTGGTGTATACGTTCAAGGAGAAGAGAGATGAAGAGAATCTGCCTGCTTGCCCACCTGTCTCCCCACCTCCCTGGCCACTTGTCCGTTTGTAATTTTTTGTGCCTTGTTTGGTTTGGCAGTCTGTAAAGAAAGTGGAAGAAGAAACGAAGTAATGGCATCTGTCTGTCTGTTGCTACCTGCGCGCATGTAGAGACGAGAAACAAAACAGAGAAAAAAAGGAGGAGAAAGGGAGAAAGCTTCAAATTGTCTGTCTTTGTATCTGTCTCTCCCTCCCTCTTTCTATCTACCTATTTCGCTCTCTCTCTCTCTCTCTCTCTCTCTCTCTTTGTGTGTGTGTGTGTGTGTGTAGCTCTGCAATAAATGTACGACAAGCGTTCTTTCAGCTGCTTTTTCCGCACACCCTTCTTTTGTATTCTACCCAAACAATGCAAGGCGGCACGGGGTGGGGTGGGGGAGAAGAAACGTCCTTTAGGAAGGAATTGAGCGAAGAAGGAAGAAAAAGGGGGGGGGATTTGAGGAATCAGAAGAGAGCCCAAGCCGCTGTAACGGTAACTGTGTATTTGTATGTCTCTTTCCTTGCGGGTTGCAATGTCTTGATCCATACCTCTTTGCCTGCCGTTCTCCCGACAGCTTGATTTCTTCCCTCCCTCCCCTCCCTCCCGACGCACCAGTCTGCTTGTCCCGTGCTCGGCTTTGCTTGTGGTCCCCGCACAATTGTCTGACCGGACTTTTGCTGCACAGCATGAAAGGTCTTCGAGTGACTTGCTCGCATACTCGCGGGGCTGCCCAAAAGGGATCTCCTCTCTTGGCCAAATCTAGCACTCCAACATGAACAAATCCGACACATGTTTTCCTGTTGGACCTGTGCCGTCACTTTGGTGCCCCTTCTTTGACTATGTGTGTGGATGTGCAGCTCATCTTGACTTGATGAGAAGGGAACCCCTCGATAAAAAAGAAGGGGAGGACGACTGATTGCGATGTTCTTTTGGCGAGCTTCTTCAAGTTCAGCATTCTTGCATATTCGTGCACATTGGTAACAGTCTGGAAGCGCATGCATGCACAAGCACTTCATTATAAGTTAAAGCACTCTCAGACTGGTTGCATTTTTCTCCGACGATCATCATATCATGAGCATCATCATCATTTTCACACACGATCGTCTTCCGCCCAAACTAGTGCTGGGATTTGTCGCGGAGGTGGAGCCTTTCAAAAGTTGAGGCTTCCACCGTTAGGTACACGACGGTACTAGGTTCGGTAGCCTAGTCGGTAGCCATGCCCCTAGCCATACCCCATAGCGTACTCCTTTATCAGCAGCCCTCCTCTGAAGTTATAGGCGTGGCAGGTGGCACAATTAAACTTTAATAGGCAGAGCCCTAAAATAGAATTTACTAGTAGTTGATATTGATGAAGCAATGTGAAACAAATCGTGAAGCACAGAAACAGTGCAAATTAAGACCCAGCAGTGGTAAATGTAATAAAATATAAATCTTTACGGATTTTATTAAAACAGTTTTTTTTCATGGGCTGAATGTCTTAAATTATGAATGTCTTTCATTCTTGATTGATTGATAGGTTTATTTTTGTATTACGTATTGAAGTTGACATACTAGCACGATAATAAAATCTAAACATATACTAATTAGACTCTATAGGTCTAGCTATAGGTCCTATACTTTTTAACATATTTAATTATAGAACGAAGTGTTGGGTCACTGCTGACTCGCGTGTATATGATGGTGCAACTTTGATCTTCGAAGTTCTGATATGAGACCTCAGAGTCTGACCTCCAAATTCAATTTATAAAATTTTAATTAAAATTAGAATACATTTACATAAAATTATATAAATATTAGAGATTTAAGGTCACGGTTGGCCTGACAGCCTCCTTGGTTGATTTGCATCAGTTGGGGACTCTCTCATCGCTTCTCTACGCTTTCATTGGGAGCCGCTCTATCACACGGTCAGAAACGCAACTATCAGTCTCTCTGGCCTTCTCCTAACAGAACTGTACCAGCCTGTTGCGTCTCTCTCTCTCTTCTTCTGTGTCTGTGCTCGCAGCCAGCTCTCTGTGGAGGTTACCCGGAAGAACCAGGGCCTTCGCTAACTCTTCCCTATCCTTTTTTATCCCCTTCTGCATCTTTTTCTTCTTCGCTGCTGGGTCGATCGCAGAGGGCCCACCTGCTGCTGCAACAAGGAGGGACTCTGCCCCTAAGAGGTCTTTCTCAACCCCGTCCCCCCTCATGTACAGCTATGCAAGGAGCAGCTGAGCACTTTTAAGCACTTTGGGGGGTGCAACCCTTCTATTTTGTAGGGAGAAATGATCCTTTTTACCCCCCTGCGGATCTTTAGAGTGACTGATGATTTCCTGCAAATCGGTTGCTGCTTGTGCAAAGTTGCTTGCTTCCATAAGTGTATTCGTTTGGTTGAGAAGAGATGTCAGCTCTACCTCGGCAGCACCCTGACATATAGAAACAAAGAAAGCAGGGAGAAATTCATCTATCTCTTCGTTGTCCAACATAGGGAAATCTACCGTCTTTTTATAAACCTTCTTATGCTCTTTGCAATCTGCCTTTTGACATTTTTTTGAGCAGTAGTACACAAGTCTGCAGAAAGAACACTGTCGTAGAGATTCAGTGTTACCCCTTCCCCATTCTTCGGTGCCTGACTTTCCCTTCTGCGACATTGCAATTGTTACTCCTTTTCCCTGCCGTCCCTAACCTCGTTTCCCTCTTTTCCTTTTTCCGTATAGTCACCCTCCCCTTCCCCCTCTTTCTCATATTTTGCACACTTGCAGATAGGCACAATTCCTTCACTCTTCAGGAGCCTCATCTCCTTTTCAACCATCTCTATAGGCAGTCCATGAGTAGCTGCAATTGCTGCCGCCCCCCCTCTCTTTTCAAAATTCTTTTGGGCATCTAGCTCCGCCCGTTTTGCCTGGGGGTCCAAGTTGTCATGGTTCTGTGACTTTAAAAGCGATACTACACTTTTTAACTTCTCTTTGCATTTAGGGTCCCGCTGGGCTCTCTCGTTTCCTGTTTCCTGATTGTCTCTCACAAGAACCTTGTTAGCTAGCCTTGTCAAAAGTGGGTACTCCATTGAATACCCCCCCTTTCAAATTCTGAAAACAGTTATTACCCAAGACTTTGGTAGATCCCAGGAAACCGTAACACACAAAAATCCCCTGTATATTCCTGGAGCATTTGTTATCCTTGACCATTACCTTTGAATGCTTACCCCCTCGTAAACAAATGTCTGTCAACTCATTATTAGAAAAGTCGGAGCCCTCAATGGTCAAGAACCCCTCCTAGGACCCCTCCCCCAACATTAATACCCCAGTCTGGTTCCTATGTACGTGATATTCAGAGACTTTCATCTCGCCTACGCTGCACAACAGGCCCACAGTGACTTCCTCCAAGTGCCTAGTCACTAACAGAGTGGACTCCAAAGTAGGGCTTAGTGGAATTCAAAGTGACTTTTAAATTTATTATATTCTAGCTTCATTATAAAGTAAAACTAGGTTACTTAAAACAATCTAAAATTTTTTAGAGCATTTAAAATCGTTACTTCTGTGCGAATCTGCTCAAATGTGCTCAAAAGACTGGTTGATTAGCTAGGGGAAAATTATGATCACCACATATTACCGTAGTATGTGGAAGTTAGTGAATGTTACCTGCAAAGAAATATACAGGCACAACACTAATGGATACGCTCAACAGCAACGTTTAGCGCCGCCAATCAAGTACAAAGAATTGCTTCTTCTACAAAGGAAACAGTGCAGGAGAAATGAAGGTTCTTCTGAAGATTGAGGCAGGTGGAGTTGCTACCAGTACAGGTGGAGAGGGATATGGAGCTCTGGTGTGAGTGTGCGTGGAGAGAGAGGTAAGAAAGGCTATCCATTGGATTCCAATGGTTTTGTCTCTTTAGAAATCGAGGGAGGCGGGGTCGGTTCCAGTATCTCTGTGGCGTTGAACTTCTGAGGTACATGTTCTAGAGCTGAGCTAGTCATGCATGCAGCGGATGTGGGGCGTACTCACAGGGCCCTCCCAGAGTGTGCTCGTCAGAGCACAAGCCTCCCTTCAATCTACCCGGACGCACTCGGGGAGCCTGGCCGTCGAAATCTAACGAAGCCTGAGCCTTGCCCAATGCACCCAAAAAGCCCGTCAGGGTATGAGCCCGTCTCAGTCGGTCTCAGTACACCCGAGGCGCCAGTCGGAGTGTGAACCTCCCTTAATCAACCCCGGAGTGCTTGTTGGCGCTTGTTGACACTCAATTCTGAGGTGCGTGCCCTAGAGCTGAGCCCGGCCACCCTCCTTTCTGCCCTCGAGCTAGGCTTCCCGACATTCGCTTAGTATCTGCGGCCTTACTCTAGAGCTGGGCCACCGCTGACTGTACCTTGATATACGTGTGCAGCTTTACCCTAGAACTAGGCCGCTGCTGACTGCGTTTTGATGTACGTATACAGCTTTGCCCTAAAGCTGGGCCGCTGCTGACTGCATCTTGATATACATGTGCAGCTTTGCCCTAGAACTGGGCCGCTGCTGGCTGCATCTTCATGTACGTATGCAGCTTTGCCCTAGAACTGGGCCGCTGCTGACTGCGTCTTGATATACGTGTGCAGCTTTGCCTTAGAGCTGGGCCACTGCTGACTGTGTTTTGATGTACGTGTGCAGCTTTGCCCTAGAACTGGGCCGCTGCTGACTGCGTCTTGATGTATGTATGCAGCTTTACCCTAGAATTGGGCCGCTGCTGACTGCATCTTGATGTACGTGTGCAGCTTTGCCCTAGAGCTGGGCCGCTGCTGACTGCGTCTTGATGTATGTATGCAGCTTTACCCTAGAATTGGGCTGCTGCTGACTGCGTCTTGATGTACGTGTACAGCTTTGCCCTAGAACTGGGCCGCTGCTGACTACGTCTTGAAATACGGGTGCAGCTTTGCCTTAGAGTTGGGCTACTGCTGACTGGCTGTGCGTCTGTGCGAATGCAGATTCTGAAGAAGTTGGAGTTGGTAAGCGAATGGAGAGGGAGATGAAGCTGGTGTGCGAATAGAGAGGGAGATGGAGTTGGTTAGCAAATGGAGAGGGAGTTGGAGCTGGTATGCAAATAGAGAAAGAGATCGAGTTGGGCAGCGAAGAGAGAGGGAGTCTCAGATAACGTCCATATGCAAATGGAGAAGGAGATGGAGTTAGTAAGCAAATGCAAGGAGAGAGACCTGAGAGTTCCTCAGTGAGGCTCAGTCCACTCGGGGAGCTCATCGAAGCTTGGGTCTCCCCCAATCAACCAAGACGCCGGCCAGCGTGTGGGCCTCCCTAGTATACCCTCCTCTGTCTGCCCGAGATGCCCTTCAAAGCGTACTGAGCCTGTCTTAGTTTACCCTGGTTCATCTGAGATGCCAATCAGAGATCATCACAGGCTCTGAAATCATGGGCCCCCCCCAGTCCACCCGAGTTGCCCGTAGGAACGCGGGAGTCCCTTAGTTAATTTAGGGAGCCAGTCAAAGATTGTCACAGGCTTTGACAGCATGAGCTCGCCTCTCTCGGCCTAGTATCCGAGATGCCCACCAGAACGTGTGACTCTTCAGCTTACCCAAGGAGCCCGTCAGAGCATGAGCCCCTCTCAGTCTACCCAAGAAGCCCGTCAAAGTTGTGAGCCTCCCTTAGTCCATCCCAGAGTGCTTGTCGGCGCTTGTGGGCGCTCGAGCCTCCCTCAATCACTGTGATGCGTTAGCCCTTGGGGGGTAGCGTTCTTTGTATATCGTTGAGAGATGTTGAGAGCCGTGAGGTCCCAAAGGGAGGAGGAGCCGGGATATTATTGGGAAGAGCGTAGGAGCGAGAGTCCTTGGGTACTAGAGCGAGGGTCCTTAATTGGGTGCAGATGCTGAGGTCAGAACCGTTTTGTTGCTCTCTGAGTGTTATGCCCTAGAGATGGGCATTATGGGCCTGCCTCTGTTTTGTTTCCCTAAGTGTTGTGCCCTAAAGATGGGCCTGCCTCTGTTTTTTGCTTCTTTGAGCGTTTTTGCCCTTAAGATGGGCTTGCCTCTGTTTTGTTTCTCTAAAAATCAAAAGAAGGTGATTTCTGCATGCGGCATCCGATGGAAACTCTGAGTGAGATGCATAGAGCTGGTATGCGAATGGAGAGGGAGATGACGTCGGTGTGCGAACGTAGGGAGAGAGAGCTAGGGGTTCCTCAGTCTACTCGAGGAGCCCGTCGGAGCCTAGGTCTCTCCCAACACATCCAAGACGCCAACCAGAGTGTGGGCCTCCCTATGCCCTCCTCTGTCCACCCGAGTTGCTCTTCAAAAGCGTAAGCCTATTTCAGTCACCCGGGATGCCAATCAGAGATCATCACAGGCTCTGAGACCATGAGCCTCTCCCAGTCCATCTGAGATGCCCGTGATAGTGCGAGAGTCCCTTAGTCTACCTTGGGAGCCCGTCAGAGATCGTCACAAGCTCTGACAGCGTGAGCCTTTCCCAGTCCACCCGAGATACCCGTGACAGCACGAAAGTCCCTTAGTCTACCTTGGAAGCCCGTCAGAGATCGTCACAAGCTCTGACAGCGTGAGCCTTTTCCGATCTATCCGAGACACCTGTGACAGCACGAAAGTCCCTTAGTCCACCTGAGACATCCGTGACAGCGTAAGAGTCCTTCAGTCAACTTGGAAGCCGGTAAGAGATCGTCTCAGGCTTTAACAGCGTTGAGCCTCTTTCAGCCTGCCTGAGATGCCTATCAGAGCACGTGAGTCTCCCTCACTTCACCCAGGGAGCCCGTCAGAGCATGAGCTTCTCCCGGCCTACTATGTCTACCTGAAACGCTAGTCAGAGCGTATGACTCTTCCATTTGTCCAAGGAACTCATCAGAGCATGAACTCGTCTCAGTCTACCCGAGGAGCCAGTCGGAGTGTGAGTCTCCCTTAGTCCATCCCGAAGTGCTTACCGGCGCCTGTTAGCGCTCCAGTGCGCTCCAACCTCCCTCAATCACTCTGATGCCTAAGACTATCCCTTGGCTCTTGGGGGACAACGTTCCTGGTAGATCGTTGGGAGCCGTCAGGTCCCAAGGGGAGGAGACACCAGAGTATGGTGTGAAGAGGGCACAGGAGCTAACGGGAGTCTTTGGGTTGATGTGTGCGGCCTTGCTCTAGAGCTGGGCCGCTACTGACTGCGTTTTGAGGTGTGCAGTTTTACTCTAGCTCTGGGCTGCTGCTGATTGTGGATGCAGAGGCTGTTGGAGTTTGGTGTGTGGATGGAGAGGATGATAGGGTTGGTGTGTGGATGGAGAGGGTGATGGAGTTGGTGTGTAGATGGAGAGGGTGATCGAGTTGGTGTATGGATGGAGAGGATGATGGAGTTGGGGTATGGATAGAGAGAGTGATAGAGTTGGTGTGTGGATGGAGAGGGTGATGGAGTTGGTGTGTGAATGGAGAGGATGATAAAGTTGGTATGTGGATGGAGAGGGTGATGGAGTTGGTGTGTGGAATCCGATGGAGAGGGTGCATGATAAAGTTGGTGTGTGGATGGAGAGAGTGATGGAGTTTGGTGTGTGGATGGAGAGGGTGATGGAGTTGGTGTGTGGATGGAGAGGGTGATGGAGTTGGTGTGTGGATGAAGAGGGTGATGGAGTTGGTATGTGAATGGAGAGAGACCCGGTGATAGTCTTGGTGTGTGGATAGAGAGGGTGATGGTGTTGGTGTGTGGATGGAGAGGATGATAAAGTTGGTGTGTGGATGGAAAGGGTGATAGAGTTGGTGTGTGGATGGAGAGGGTGATAGAGTTGGTGTGTGGATGGAGAGGGTGATGAAGTTGGTATGTAGATGGAGAGGGTGATGGAGTTGATGTGTGGATGGAGAGAGTGATGGTGTTGGTGTATGGATGGAGAGGGTGATAGAGTTGGTGTGTGAATGGAGAAGGTGATGGAGTGGAGAGGGTGATGGAGTTGGTGTGTGAATGGAGAGAGACCCGGTGATAGTCTTGGTGTATGGATGGAGAGGGTGATAGAGTTGGTGTGTTGATGGAGAGGGTGATGGGGTTGGTGTGTGGATAGAGAGGGTGATGGTGTTGGTGTGTAGATGGAGAGAGACCCGGTGATAGAGATGGTGTATGGATGGAGAAGGTGATGAAATTGGTGTGTGGATGGAGAGGGTGATGAAGTTGATGTATGGATGAAGAGGGTGATGGAGTTGGTGTATAAATGGAGAGGGTGATAGAGTTTAGTGTGTGGATGGAGAGGGTGATAGAGTTGGTGTGTGGATGGTCCCAAGAGAGGGTGATAGAGTTGGTATATGGATGGAGAGGGTGATGGAGTTAGTGTGTGGATGGAGAGGGTGATGGAGTTAGTGTGTGGATGGAGAGGGTGATGGAGTTGGTGTATGGATGGAGAAAGACCCAGTAATAGTCTTGGTGTGTGGATGGAGAGGGTGATAGAGTTGGTGTATGGATGGAGAGAGACCCGGTGATAGTCTTGGTATGTGGATGGAGAGGATGATGGAGTTGGTGTGTGGATGGAGAGGGTGATGGAGTTGGTGTATGGATGGAGAGGGTGATGAAGTTGGTGTGTGGATGGAGAGGGTGATGGAGTTGGTGTGTAGATCATAGTGTTGGTATGTGGATGGAGAGGGTGATGGTGTTGGTGTATGGATGGAGAGGGTGAAGAGTTGGTGTGTGGATGGAGAGGGTAATAGAGTTGGTATATAGATAGAGAGGGACCCGGTGATCATAGTGTTCGTGTGTGGATAGAGAGGGTGATAGAGTTGGTGTGTGGATAGAGAGAGTGATATAGTTGGTGTGTAGATGGAGAGGGTGATGGTATTGATGTGTGGTTGAGGAGAGTGATTGTCAGTTAGTTGGTATTTGCATTGTTTGGATGCCACTGAATGGAGAGGATGACAGAGTTGGCATGCGGATTCTGAATCAGTAGAATTTGGGCCCAGTGCGAGTCGGTGTACAGATGGAGGGGGAGATAGAGTTAATCTACGTTTACGTATGGAAGCTGAAGGAGCTGTAGTCGACATTATGATCAAAAAGGGGATGGTATGGAACGGTCCGGGAGTCGGTGTGATCTAGAGCTGAGTCACCATCTATTTGCCCTAGAGCTGGGCTTCTCAATTAAGATTCGGTCGTGATGCAGCATGTTTGTTTGGAGTTCTCTCCTTCTCGCATGAGTCGGTTATCCGTTTTGGCCTATTTTTCCTCATTGAACGGTTCTGCATACCAGAGGTTTTTTGTTTAGAACCACTTTAGGGAGCGGGCCGACAGACCGTATATAAATAACCAGATATGTGACTTACGCCGGGTAATGCCGAGCGGCTGCGTGATATATACATATGGGGTGGAGGTACTACCCGGACGGGCAGAAGCTCCTATACCCCCCCCTTAATACCTAATACCTAATACCTAGCTTAATTACTTTGCACATGCGTACCCCTCAAGTAACTCGTATGGAGTTGCAAGTGCATGCTCGCACGGTCCCGAAAAGCATATACTTCGTGCGCGTTGCCGTAGCCCCCGCCCCATGCATGCATGCACCTGCATAAGACATGCCCAAGCCCCCGATGGTGTGCATCAATCAAATTTGCGGACCCCCTAAAGGGCCCCCCGAGGCACTCACATACATGCAGGCGCGCGGCAATTTAAGTCACGCGCGTATATAGGTTTTGTTGCATGTGGTGCGCATCCCGAGCGCGATGCATGGTTGCATGAGTGCATGCAATTTCCGCCTGCATGCATGCTGAAAGCTGTCTTATAGTTAATTGTCTCGAATTGTCAATCTTTTGCAAGTCATGCAGATTTGCCAGGTCGAGTTGCTCGATCAGTGTTCCATCCTTTCCCTGGACTTTCTCGTGCAGGTCTATCAGCGATGGAAGAGTAGAAAACAGAGGAAACTCGGTCAAAGCTTCCACAGCTGACCAGCTGAAACTGTCAAGAGAAGAAGCATAACAAAAGCGTCCTTTGGAATTCCATTTCGGAACGATCATAGCACAGAGCGAACAGAGGAAAGTAAGAAGCAAAGATGTCCACAGGGCTTCGGTTGGAGAGAATTCCACTGGACGCAGAGAGCTGGGAGAATGTCCCGCCTCTCTTGGTCAACTCATTCAAATCACAACAAACGAACGCGGTCTGTCTCTGGATGTGCATGCATGCGTGAGTACTTCTTGTACTCGAATCTGCTGACGGTCAAGTAGTAGGCATATGGAAGTGGTAAACAAGAAAAGCGCAAATTTGGCCAGACAATGTATGGGTGTCGTCCCCGCAGCGACACAATTTATGATATATATTCTTGCTCTTCCGTCAACGAGATTTGAATGTTCATTCACGACGGTGACACAGGGTGCTTTGTGCAAGAAGCAACCAGGAGAATAGCTGTGTACCCAATTTATCCACAAAAGCAAAGGCTCTGGCAGCTTTTTTGTCCAGAGCTTTCATGCCTGGCTACCCACTTGATTTGCTAGTTGTCTTTGCTGCATGCATTATTTTTGAAGGTCGCCTGGATATATAGTAATTAATGAACGATGCAGGTGCGGTTGAAGAATTCCTTCTGCCAATTCGAAGAAAAAGTCCAAAGACTGGAAACAAAACTCGAAAGCTCTCTCATTCCCAGACTGGTCCGTTGGTCTTCCCTTTTTTTGTGAGTATTGCTCGAGCATGCCGACTCGTGTTAGGGATTTTGCTCCTCGGTTGTGGCGTCTCCACCGACCCCGCCTCTTCAGAAAAGCGCGCAAGCTTCTTTTCATGACTTTTTTGTTCGATTTGTCAAACCCTTTGTTAGTTGGTCAACAAGCAAATTTGTCCGTTTTCCTGCCCTCCTGTCTTCCTGCATTTCTCTTCGTCGGTACGTTTCTTTCTCTGTCTTATCGAGAGTCTGGCGTCCGAGCGTCTTCCTGTGTGTGAACGTGTGTAACATTCTCAGAGAGAAGGGAAGCTACTGGGCTGTAAGGTCTGAGACTGATTCGGTGGAGTTCATCTTTTTCTGTTTCTTTTTCCGTCGTGAATCAGATGCCCTTTCTTTTCTGTTCCTCTTTTTCCCTTTCCTTCCCAGGAGAAAGCCGAGTCTGAGCTGGCTGAGAGCAAAAAGAGGGAGAAGATGCTGACGAGCTTGCTGTTCCGATCCTTCTTCGGAATTTACAAAAAAATCAAGAGCGTCGAACAGGACTTGGACGAGAACGAAAAACTGCAACACCACTTCCACACACTTCTCTGCAAATACGCCGGTAAATTCATCCGTTTTTCGCCCTGTCTTTTTTTTGTGGCCAGGCCCCCCTTCTAACGTAGCATTTTGTCATGTATTTGCCTCCCATCTTCCATCTTCTGCCGGTCCGTGGAAACCGTTGCTTCAGACAAGTGTGTGTTCTTTTCTGTTTCGCACATCTTCACATTTTCTTTTTCCCAGTTTCAACAAATTATTGTCTCACGTCAAGAGCCATACAGGTCTATTTCTTGAATAAAGGCCTTTTGGCTTCCTCCCTGCCGTCGCTCGCCCCGCGACCTCAACCGGGGCTTCCAAATGAACGACGAAAGAGAGTCCGAGTTTTGATGCCCTCGAGAGAGATGCCCATTTGGTCTGACAGAAAACTGAGAATCCTCTTCTGTGTTGCTGCAGGGTTTGAGGAGACGGAGATCGACTTGGATCGCATCAGGCAGCTCCCCACAGGAGAGTTTGAGGTCCTCTTTGAGCAGGCTCAGAGGGAGAGGGAGGAGGGGAGTGAGGACGAGGACGAGGATGACGAAGAGTCGGAAGAGGAGGAGGGAGAGAGAGATGAGAAGGCTCCGAGACCTCCCAAGGAAACAGCAGCAGAGCAGGATGTGAAAGAAGAGCGCAACTCTTCTTCTTCGTCTCGCGATCTCTCCTCAGAGCCGCCTTCGAGAATGCCGCAGGGACAAAAGCAGACACAAGCAGGAAAACAGGGAGAAAAGCAGAAAGAGAGAGAGACTTCACACAAAGAAACGGTCTCCTTTCAAGTTCCTGATGAAGATGAAGGGGCAAAACTTGGATCATCATCAAAATCTCCACAAAATCGCCAGAGACATTCGGTTGTCGCGAGAGCAGCAGCACCCCTCTCTCTCGAATTCCTCAATCAGAACTCACCTTCTCGTACCTCCCTCTCTGACAGCAAAGCGCCCACACAGGGCCTGCATGCATCGTCGACCGGTCGTTTTCGTCGTTTGTCTGTGAGCACAGCTGGACCAGGAGGGGGGCTAGATCAGTCGGGGGCCCGGGCCGTGGGGTCTTCAAGTCCCAGGAAGAGCGTGGTGCTTTTGCAGAAAACACGAGGGTTCAGTCAGACAGGACCTGGGGGGGTTTCTGAGGCCAGCACTCCGGCAGTGGTTGCGACTACGTCATATGAGCGTGTTGCAACGGCGTTTGAGTCTCTGTTTGGCGATCAGAAGGACGTGGTGATGACTCTGAGGAGACATGAAGACAGACTGGAGGTCAGCCAGGGAGATGACAAACAGATCGTGTCCGCGGACTCGTTGTGTTGAAAGGGTCGAATCGAATCAGTGAGGCTACATTTTGTTTTCTCCTTTCCGCTTGCAAACGTTCTGAGTTCACGTCGCATTGCCTTCTACTCGTTCATTCATCAGGATGCCCCCTTTTTGGATTTTGCGCGACTCTTTCTTTCTTCTTCTCTCCCCCGTGTGTGTGTGTGTGTGTGTGTGTGTGTGTGTGTGTGTCACAGGAGGCTGCGTTTCACGCGGAGAGGACAAAAACGCGACTCTCCCTTTGGAAGGACTCCTTGACAGGTCAGACAGTCAGCGGCAATAGAATAGAAGGGGTCTATTTGAAAGAGGGGCACAAAAAGGGTTGATTTGTTTATCTGGTCACGCGTTTAGCAAGTCATGCAGGTGGATTGAAAAGCAAAGTGCCAGCATTCAGAAAAAAAAAAGCCGCTGGATCCTAAAACAAAACCGTGACTGCTGACAGAGAAGTGAGCCCCGGACATTTGTCTTGTTGTTGCTGTTTTCCCCAAACGTCTTCTCCACTGCAGCGAATGCCCACGTCATCGACGCCGTCGCTGCAACCGTCTCGTCTCTGCAACACGAGCTGCAGGTCAGACAGAAGGGAGGGACATCAGGGCATGCAGGATCAGATCATCATATCCGATCTCTCTATCCTGTGCCATGCAACCGTCTACAAAGACATTTAAGCAGACAGGAAGATTAAGCAGACTATGTGTGTTTGCAGCTGCGCACGAGACCAGAATGTCGAGAAGACCTCTAGGAGATTAGAGATGCCTTCCTTGCTGACAGATACCCTGGTGGTCTTTTTCGTCGGGTTTTCAAAACATCAACAAGGAGCTGGTCTGCTTATTCATCGAGTGGAACGCAGACAAGTCAAAGGCTTTCGATGGGGCCGCTTTTCCAAAACCAGCTGCGGATCACACTGTGAGAGTGTACAGGTGTGTGTGTGTGTGTGTGTGTGTGTGTGTGCAGAAACTGGCCCTCCGGGTCCCCAACCTGACGGACATCGAGTCTGTCCTTCAGGCTCAGCGGATGGAGGCTCAGGACGAACTCTCGAGGTTCTCTGACAGAATTGCCTTGCTGAAGTCCCTCGTGGAAGAATCAAGAGAGAGAGTGGACTTCGTTGTCTCGGAGGGATTCAGGCAAGTCAACAGCTGGGGTTGGAGGGTTTTTTTTAGGATTTGGCAGGTGCGCCTTCATAGGATTATTCTTATTCAATGTATAAACGAGAGAGAGAGAGAGAGTGAGAGACAATTTGGTGGTCTCAGAAGAATTTTGGTGGGAGGGAGACACAGCAGGAATCGTGACGACGCTGAGTGCTGGCACAATCGGACGACATTTGTGATGACGTCATTGCAAGCAGAAAGGAAACCGTAACCCTGTGTTAGGAAGATATCAATGGGTAGTTTTTCGCGGAGAGGATCCGCCACGTGAATGAATTGGTTGTTGGTGCAAACCTCTGCCTGGTCAAAAGAATGTTGATGGGCTGGGCGACACAAGTGGAGCAGAAAGAGAGAGATGTTGCCTGTCTGCCTATCTATCTCTCTGTCTGCCAGTCTCTCCGTCCAAAAACAGTGTCTACTCTTTTGTAACGGGCGGGGAGAGGACATGAATGGGTGTCTCTATATGTTCTTCCTCCAGCTTTTCTCGTTGCAAGCTTTTTCTCCTTGCAAAGGCTGCGCAGCCAGGCCAACTCGGACATATGTATAGAGCACAACAAAGATGTCTGTCCTGTGTGGAGCCGGAGTCACTCTGTGGATGGTGTGTGCGTGCATGTGTACGCGTGTTTATGAACGTGTGTTTTTGTTTCACAAAAACTTATTTTGATCTTGACTGGATGTCTCTGTGCAGGAGCAATGCTGAAAAGGCAGAGCAGCTCAAGACGGAGGTTATGCGGGTCAGTTGAGGAAGAGGCTGTTTGAAACACACAGACAAAAAACTCGAGACAGACAGCATGCGGGAACTCTCAGCGAGAGTGAGGGTACACACTCAAGGCGGCGCAGGTGTTTATCTCTTGTTGTTCTGTCTCTCTTCTCCTGCCGTATCGTCCTTTTTGCGGCACAATTCGTTTTTGGACTAGAAGAAGAAGAAGAAAGCTGGCTTGACGAGGAAAGAAACAAAATTCAGTGGAAGGGTCCGACGGGTCGCCCTGTTGCGCTTTCTGCCTGTGTGTAGGTGTTGGGGCTGGAGGTTGGCAAGATTGCTGCGACTGTAAATACCGTCTGCTTGCGAGAAGAACAGGACAGGGAGTCAATCGGAGAACTGAGGAATGAAGTGAACAAAGCAACAGAGGCCTTAGAGGAGGTGTCTGTGAAAGAGAACGCGAGGGTTCTCCGGGAAGAAACATTGAGAAGAGAGACAGATGGCCTCAAAGAGTTGGCTCAGAAGGTCACGAAAATTTTGGATTGTCGACATCTAGAGGTGAGCATTTCATTCAGCGATTTCCCGTCTCTGTCAACGCAGACTTAATTGTCCCACACGGGTTTGCCGGAATTAAATTCTCTCTCTTGTATGATCTCACAGGCGTTTCCATTTCTGTCCGTCTTTTTTGCTTGGCCGCCGAGGGATTGTTGAATCAATCTCATACTGATTCACAATGTCTCGATGACACACACTTCCCTCTTGATGCTTTCTTTGCCGGTCTCTCTCTTTTTCTGTCTATGTCTGTCTATTCCTGCCTCTTCTCGGCTATCTACAAATCTGTCCGCATTAATTCGTCCTTGAAACCACGGATGCAAGAAGAAACCGTACATGGCCTGAATTGATGATTTCTTCTTTTCTGCTTCATGGGGGGTGCAGCTGGAGGCCGAGGTCAACAAACAAGTAGAGGCTGCTACAGAACCAATCTCAGAGAGGGCAAAGGGGACTGCAAACCGTTTGGAAATGTCAGTCACTCAGTCAAGAAGGGGAAAGAAACCAAAAAGGCATGCAACAAGAGACCCTCGTGAGGCTGTCTCTCTCTCCGTAGAACTCACCCTCTATTCCCAAATTAAGTGTCAAAATGTGCGCCCCTCGTCCCCATTAAATGACTCGACCGATTCTGCATTTATCGCACCGTGGCTCCGTTGCCTGTCGTGCCTTGCTCTTCTTTTCCTTTTTGCAGGCTACTCACGGCAGTGGTTGCTGAGAGCAAAAAAGGATCCCACACGGCAAAGACTCTAGACCAACTACGCGCAGAGGTGAGCTGCGATACATAGAATGGAGATAGAAAAAATCAAGAAACCATTCGTCCCATTCACTGCCTGCTTGATGTTTCGTTTTCTTCTTGCTTTTCTCTCTTTTGCCCGAGTTCAAAAAAACTCATCTTCTGCGTCGCTTGTTGCACCAATGGAACAACCACTTTTCTCTCTGCCTGCAGGTGTCTGATTTGATCCGTCTCCGCCTGCTTCCTGAAAAGACGAGAGAGGCACGACTGTTTGCTCTGGAGACGATGTTCAAGGTCGGTTGACTAAGCGACCGATTCGTTGTTTGACTTTCTTCTTTCTTGGAATATTTTTTTGGTGAACCGCTCTGTTCTTTCGCCAACTGACCTGGTGTGATGACAGACGGAATTGAAAAGAGCGGTTCTCCGTTTGTCAGCTTTCATGGAAATCCTTCTCTTCTCCGTTTGCGGCAGACGCTCGTTGACGCACGCAGGGCCTATTTGGATAAATATACAACAGTCTGTTCTCACCTTTGTACTGGGTCTTTCTCTACCTTCTGATTTCGACGTACAAAAAAAGACCTGTAAGCACCCTGAATTGGGCCATCGAATCAATCAGTCTGAGACTTGATATTGATATATCAGCCCCTTTGCTTAATTCCTCTGTCACGTTTGCCCTGCCTGCCTGCAGGCTTCAGAGGATGAACGGCTTCGTCATGCAGAGGGACTGGGGAATCTCGCGTCCCTTGCAGAGGCGGCAATGCGAGAGGCCTGCCTGGCGTCTCTCTCAGCTGCCAAGTCCTCGTCCTCCAAAGGGGGAGACGGAGGGGGGACTCGAGAGAAAAGCCAAAGCCAGGGCCAGGCAGGGTGTGTGGACAGCCAGGAAAGTGGAGGGACGTCAAATGAGAATTCTGGTGAGGCCAAAAATCTGCACTTCTCTGTCGCCCTCCCCGACTACAAGTCCCTCGCCCTCGACTCATCAGACTTCCACAGGGAGAGAGAGAGGACTCAAGGGGCGTTCCTGAGTGTCCACATGGAAAAAGTAGAAGTTGGGCCAGAGGCTGGCGGCAGCAAGGAACATGAAAAGGGTGTGAATCATCCCCCCTCGCTTTCCATCACTCCTTCGATTCCTCCCTCCACTGCAAGTCTGCACAGGGGGACGGGAACGGGGCCCCGGTCCACGCCGTACACTGCCAACTCTCCCCTGCACACACCGCGAGGGGGAGGGGCACGAGGGATGAGCAAGACCCCCGTGTGGTCCAGAAGGCCATCCCAGACGGCATACGAGCAGATGGGGAAGGCGGGAATCCTCTCAGGGATAGGGGACGGAGCGGGTCCCTCTATCACGCAACTCACGGGCGTTTCTGTCAGTTTACGGTCGTGCGTGTGCGTGGGTGCATTTGTAGAAGCGGAGGGTTGGGTCGAGGTTATAGAAGTCCTTCAACCGCGAAAGAGGATGAGAACAAAGCACAGAAAAGGCCTCAAACGGACGAAAGGCGGGTGCCTCGATCCGCGTGATCTTGCTGGACCCCGTCGTTCTCTCTTTTTCTTTTTTTTGTTTCTGTTGATTGACCAGGCGGTGTTGCCCCCGTCATTAGGAACTGCTGAAACATGGTGGGGGAGAATTTGTTCTATCATTCACATGCATGGGCTTCGTGGTTTGTGTTGGGATCAGCTGCCTCATTATTTGTCTGTTTGTCTTTTTTCAATCTGCCGTTAGTCGATCCGTCAAAACTATCCGTCTTTGGAAGTCTTTGTGTGTTCTTTGCCTGCTTTTGTGTCTCAGGAGGGGGAGAACGCTCACTTGATTGCCCAACCGCGTCTTCGAGTCTCTCCAGCATCTTCCATGCGTCTGCTTGGGGAGGAGCAGAGGCTGGGGAGAGGCAAAGACGGGGTGAGCAAACGGAAGAGAAGTGAAGACAGAGAGAGACGAAAGACAGAAGAAGCACAACAACAAGGAGAGCGGGCACCTTGTCAAGCAACACCAACAAACGTTCCGACAAACCCAGAGGGAATGCATCCACAGCCACCCCCTCTCAATCCCAATGCTTTCCCCCCCTCGTCCTTTCCGCGTTGCTCTCGATTGTCCCCTCGCCCCAGCCCTGCTGAAGCCTTCACCTCCGACCCCCCTCAAATCTCCGTCCTTCCCCTCGTCAAGCAAACCCCTCTAGGTCTACCTGGCACCCCGCGGAGAGAGACGACGTACAGCGGAGAGAGAGGAGAGATCAAGTCAAGGCAAAAGAGCGCCATGACAGATTTCGTCCCTACCCGGCCACAGACGCGGAGGGCCCCGGAAAGCCGTGGTGGAGGGGGCCCCTCAGCAGTGACGCCCCGCCTGGCAGAAACTCCGGGGGAGCCTGGGGGGGTCCACGCGGCTAAGTGGGGTTTGATGGGCCCTTGGGGCGGGGACGCTCAACTGGCATGGGACCATGCGGGTGGCCGGGTGGGGGGGTTTCCTGTAACTGAGGCCCCCGGGGCGACTGACAGCAGCGCGGGGGGATTGAGTGTTGCGGAGAGACGGAGGCATGAGGCCCTTCGCGTTGGACGAGAGCGCCTCGGGAAGGCACGAGAGGAGGCTGCACGTGTGGCTGGAGGACAGAAGGGAAGTGGGGTGGTAGGGAAGCAGGCAGGCAAAGAGAGGGAGCTGCCTGCCTCCACTGCAGAAACATCCCCTTCTGAACAGAGGCGGTCGTTGAAAAAACAACCTGTGAAGATGGAAACTCACTTGCGTGAGGGTATTTCAGATGTCGTTGCGAATCTCTATGACTTGGAAGAGGTCAGTCCTGCAGTCAGATAGATGGCTGCAGAATAAATAAAACAATCCCAGGACGGAATGTAAAGACGGGGCCGTTTCCTCCACTTTTTTTGCTCCCCAAATCAAAATCTGGTGCTCATTGTAACACAAGATGGAGTTGCATCTCAAAAATCTTCTTTCTGGGTATTTTACAGAAAACTTAATTGTACCGTCTTCTCATCCGAGTGCTTTCGTCGTTTCGGATTCAGGCCTGTCGGCCCATTCTCCTTCGTCGCTTTCAGGCTGGTTGTTTGGATGCACGCCCTGCAGAACCTCCATGTCCCCACGAATTGAATGAGATTTCCTCTCTTCGCTCTCTGCATGCGTGTACTCAAATGTATCCTTCCAATATTGGACGCAGGCGGGTCCACTGGGAACTCCGAGGGCCGCCGCTGTGACGGCTCGTGCGCAGACCGTAGGGGCTGGCGTTGTCCGACCACGCAAAGTTCTTCAGGAATCAGCAGCTGCCAGTGGAGGAAAGCCGGGGTTTGGTTCTCTGGATTCGACTGGGCCCAGTCAGCAGGCCTATTCTTCGAGTCTGAAGCCAGGCTCTGGGTCTGGATCGAGAACGTCGGGTCCGAATTCAAAGAGGGGATCCCTCGTTTGATTTATTTAATTGAAATTTAAAGGAATTCAGGGAAGTGTGCAATCATTGGTACCATGAGACCTAGCATCAGCTAGAGAGGGGCATGGTCTGCCTTAATGGTAACGCATAGCTTTGACTGCGACCATTTGTAGATATTGATGCCAACTATATAACAACATAGCCAGAGCCACTATGCCATTCATTCATATGCACGTATTTGTTTTGGGGTAATAGAGTTTTAAACATTTGCTAGAATACTTAACCGTAACCGGTGTATAGTCTTAACGTAAACATGAAATTTGGGGCAGATAATAATATAGTATTTAGAATACTAGTATGATGCTGGTTATTGCAGTCATTGGTTTACATGCAGAGGGGAATAGTGTTGTGATTAATTCTTTATACCCTATTAGTAAAGTTAGTTTTAATTTGATATTTGCTAGGATATTTGCTATAGATCATAGTATAGATCTCATATCATATAAACTTTATTATAAAGTATACATCATGATAATAAATTAATAATAATACATATATATAATACATTTAAAAAAAAAAAAACCTGTATTGTGTGGCAATGTGTGCTGGCAATGTGTGCCATAGGCGGCACACAGAGGCCTACCGGCGTGACGCACATACAAGGCGGCACGACTGGGTATAGGAAGGCAAGGGCGGCGCACACCGCCCCACAGCAAGCCCACGCATGGTCCCATAGAGCACGACGCGCCCACGTACCAATCTGTCATACATCGTCCCGGCATGCCTGAATAGAATTTGATCGATCGGTATGAGTTCAACTTGTTCTTGCCTCTGTGCCTGCATGAGTGAACTGATCACACACTCAACAAATAGACAGTACAAAGCTGTAGGTTCCTGCTCTGCAGGATGGGAGACTGCACTGCAACTGGTGCTTATGGTGCAGTCCCTGGCCGGGCCTTATTTCCTTTCTATGACTTTATTTACCTTCCGTCTCCTCTCTCTATTCATCGCTAGCCACTGCCTTGTCTCTCCCTCCATGTTCTGGCACTAGCCCTCCGTTGAGGAGCTGTCAGCATGGAGTGGAACACGACAACCTGAGTAAACCTGAGTACGAGTAGTGTCACAAAACTATTACAGTATGAACCTAAATTTATCATGGCACAAATTTTGTTTTTATCAATTCATTATTATTGAATGAAACATCGGCCTCTTTTTGACGTAGTTCCGTATGCACTGCAAGCGTATCCGTATAAAAGCCAGCTCGGTTGAAAATTTACCGTCGGCACAAACTTAGGTTGATTGGCCCACCGACAGTCTATCCATCGACCAGGGCCGAAAACTTTACTGGAGAACCACTTCTTTATCATTGAAACCCTGGGGGAGCTGCTCCTGCCCTTGTGGGTGCTGCCATTGGGGGAGGGGCAGAGGAGGCGTTCGGAGCCCCGTAAGCATAGTCGTATCCATACGCAGAGGCGGAGGCGGGTCCCCCCCCTCCGTGCATGCTCATCTTTGGTTTGTGTTTCTTTTGCCCGATGTCCAGCTGGTTCCTGTAAATTGACTCGTCTTCGTCGTCAAAGGCATCCTGCACGGGTGTGTGCGTTTTCTTAAATGCAAATACAAACAGGCAAGGATAGATCCATGAGTGCACCGACAGAGAGGGAACAAGCGCGAACACACGAACACGTAAATTGAGGAAGGGTTTGTCTCCAGGCACATTGATAGGTGCATACAGTCATATGAAACACACACACACACACACACACACACACACACACCACACCACACCACACCACACCATACCATACCATACCATACACACACACACACACACACACACACCACACCACACCATACCATACCATACACACACCACACCACACCATACCATACACACACACACACACACACACACACACAGAGAGAGAGAGAGAGAGACAGAGAGAGAGAGAGAGAGAGAGAGAGAGAGAGAGGGAGAAAGAAAGAGAGAGAGAGCAGGCCTTGACTGAGGGTGAAGAACAATGAACCGCCCCACAGCTGAAAGAACTTCCATTCAACTCGACCCCCGAGGTAGACCCGCTCTCACATCAGGTAAGAATTCATACACACACGCGCATCAGGGGTACAACAGAGGCAGAGAGGAGGTGATGGATCGATCCCACTGCTGACCTCCTGATTGTAGTCGCCTTTGACGACATCTTTGTAGGCGATGTAGAAGAACACAAAGGAGACGATCATCAGAGTGTATGCGAGGACGGCGATGATGAAGGATAACCAGAGTCCCGGAGACCTACTCGACCCGACACCGTAGATCTTGTTCAGCTCGCTGTCGGTGGAGATACTGAAGGTCCAGGAGGCGTAGGAGACCATCACCAGCCCAAAGAACCCAGCCACCATGGCGACTGCGCAGGAGATCATACACACCTGCACACACACGGACAAACAGCAGAAAAAAAGACATGCAGACGGGCGGCTGGATGGCTGGTGGTGAAAAACAAATGAGCAACAGTGCTTGCAGGGCTTTCAGAGAGAAAGTTTCTCAGGCGCAAGAAGTCCCAACAGCCTTGTAGGAGGGACAGTGGAAGAGCATATGCACACATGCGTTTCTTCGTCGGAAAGACGCAGAGATAGACATCAACCCACGCGGGCGCCTATGTAGACAAAGACAACACAAGCAGGCACCCAAAAACAAACACAAAGAAAGAGAAAAGTGCCCAGAAAAAGCGAGAGACTCTGTGAATCCAACATTGAGTGAGCCAGACAGACAGAAATGCTCTGCGACTTCATTTCGCCACTGCAACTGGAACAAAGACTCATCCCCACCCCCCCTGCGTTACAACGTAAACAACCAGCCTATACATCGAGGCAGCCTAGGTGGACACGGAATGCACTGATAGGGGATCGACGAATGCGTACCTGGAAGTTCTGTTTCAATTCCTTGTACATTTTTGCCTTGACTCTGTCTCGCCTTTGCGACTCCGACCAGGAAAGCATCATGAAGACCACAAAGCAGAGCTCCGCAATCAGCACACATCCCATTCCAATGGTCATGGCCAGACCGCTCACGTACACCTGATGCACCCCCGAGCAAATAGCGCTTCCCCAAAGATTGTTGATTGCAGACGTCGCAGCGCAAATATGGTCCCGGAAAGTCATCAGATTTGTTTTACCAATAAATCCTGCGGGTACGTGGTCGCACAGGTAGGCTGTCGTTTTGCCGTGCCCCATTCCCCTCGATGCCCAGTAGTCTTCACAGAGAGGCAGATCGACCCTGATGCTGTAGAGAGAAAATGCAAACTTTGCGTGGACGAGAGCGATGAGAAAATCCTTCTCTATCCATTTCCCCAGACACCAAGCCGTGATCCATCCAGACACACTGAGGATAGAGAAGAGACAGGCAGCAACAACAAAGGGGGACTTCGCCGCACGACGCAGCGCCAAGAAACGCAGAGCGTCCAAGGTTTCTTCTTCGTCATCCCCCCCTGTCTTGCCACGTGGAAGACCCCAAATGGACATTTGCTTTCAGGTAGAGAGGTGAGGTGCCTGAAAGAAAAAACGTGTTTTCAGAATTCCGTCTACTTGATCGGCCAACGATCAAATAATCAAATCTTAGTTAGGTTCTGAGACTCTCAGTTGCTTTCTCTCTTACATACTCTGCATAGGTCTGCATTGATTGGAAGACAATTGCTTCACTTGTGTTCTCTTCACGCTGCGGTATCATCATAAACTGGTATTGTATATATATATATATATATGCATCAGTGCATGGTATGCTGAAGTCTGACTGCATGCATGCACGAATTAAGGATTTGCATGCATGCATATGCTTCTTAATTTTTCGCGTGCATCATTGCAAAAAAAAAAAGAAAAAAAGAAAAAGAAAACCGCGATACAGTGCTGCAGGGCCGAGCTATGCCGAGCCGGACCGCGCACTCACAAAGTTTGAATTGCAACCAAAATCGCAGCACAGGATCGAAACGTAAACGTCTCCACTTATCGCACCCTTTCTTCACAAGAGCAGCACCTCTCGAAAGCAAAATATCGTTAGCAACTCCCTGCCACTACTTCAGAAAGCCACCCCTTTTCCATTTGGCGTGCTTTCTTTCTCCTGATCAGCCCAACAGAACATTTCTGGAGCCTTGCCACAGAGACTGTAGTGGGGGGTGAGGAGAGTGGTCTCGTCGTCTCTTTCGAACCATTAGAAGTGTGAACATCGCAGGTAGCAGCACCATGACAGACTTCACCAGTGTCGGCACGCAGTTTGTGCAGCACTACTACACGACTTTTGACAGTAACCGCGCGGCCCTTGAACCTCTTTACAGTGACCAATCGATGTTGACGTTTGAGGAGCAGCAGTGTCTCGGAAGGGCGCAGATCATCGAAAAATTGAAATCCCTTCCTTTCCAGACCGTGAAGCACCAGATTGTCAAGTGCGACTGCCAACCCACAGTTAACAATGGGGTGATTGTTTTTGTGACAGGAAACCTCATGGTTGACCAGGAGCAGAATCCCCTGAAGTTCGCTCAGGTCTTTCACCTGGCAGTGAATCCGAACGGCCAGGGATACTACTGCCACAACGACCTCTTTCGTCTCAATGTTGGCTGAAGTGGCTAACAAGAGGAGTGGGGGGTTCGGTTCTGTACGTCTTTTTCTGCTGCACTTCGAAGGCGTAGGTCGGGAGGACGATAGAGAGAAAGAGGAAATGACTGTGTATGACGAGTCAGAGAGAGAGGCCAATCAGGTCCTTCCTTCTCTCTTCTTCCCATCTTCCTGCCTGTCTGACTGACGTAACCATCGCACATTTCAGCCACTTCACACGATACCTTTATGCACTTACTTCCGAAGTCGGAACGATGACATCAGCACAGCGAGCGCGTCTTTCGTCGATCAGGCTTTGTTCACGAGGCGACAGAAGATGCTTCGCCCTCCGGCAACCAAATTCGTCTGCGGTTAATAGAGGGGGAGCTCGGATGATGAACAGCGGCAGAGAGTGTTTTCTTCCTTCTCGACAAAGAGCGGCGAGGGGAAGAACTGCGGAGGAAAGAGAAGTAACTAGAAATTCATTCAGCCCGAATTGGACTCGGAGAGGGGGGGGGGAAGCAGTTATGGGGTCGGTTCAGCCTTTTATTGGACACTCTCTCAGACTGGCATGAGAATTCATTGACGCTGCATAAAGATGACCTGTGTGTGAATTCCATTCGTAGTTTTTGAGTGTGTTGCATTCTTCAGATACTGTTTCAGATGGAACAAATATCCGACGTTCTGTGCCATGTCTTTCTCTCTTTTTTCTTTCTTTATTTCTTTCTTTCTTTCTTTCTTTCTTTCTTTTCTTTCTTTTCTTTCTTTCTTTCTTTCTTTCTTTCTTTCTTTCTTTTTTTCTCTTTCTTTTTTTCTCTTTCTTTCTTTCTCTTTCTTTCTCTTTCTTTCTTTCTTTCTTTCTTTCTTTCTCTCTTTTTTCTTTTTCTTTCTTTCTTTCTTTCTTTCTTTCTTTCTTTTTCTCTTTCTTTCTTTCTTTCTTTCTTTCTTTCTTTTCTTTCTCTTTCTTTTTTTCTTTTTCTTTTTTTCTCTTTCTTTTTTTGTCTTTCTTTCTTTCTTTCTTTCTTTCTTTTGTTTCTTTTCTTTCTTTCTTTTGTTTCTTTCTTTCTTTCTTTCTTTCTTTCTTTCTTTTTCTCTTTCTTTCTTTCTTTTTTTCTTTCTTTCTTTCTTTCTTTTTTTTTTCTCTTTCTTTCTTTTTTTCTCTTTCTTTTTTTCTTTCTTTCTTTCTTTCTTCTTTTCTCTTTTTTTCTTTTTTTCTCTTTCTTTTTTTTTTTTTCTTTTTTTTGTCTTTCTTTCTTTCTTTCTTTCTTTTCTTTCTCTCTCTCTCTCTCTCTCTCTCTTTCTTTCTTTCTTTCTTCCTTTCTTTTTTCTCTTTCTTTCTTTCTTTCTTTCTTTCTTTCTCTCTCTCTCTCTCTCTCTCTCTCTCTTTTTCTTCCTTTTTTCCTTCCTTCCTTTCTTTCTTTCTTTCTTTCTTTTCTTTCTTTTCTTTCTTTTCTTTCTGTCTTTCTTTCTTTCTCTTTCTGTGGCGCCCCCCCACCCCCCCAGCCCTGTCAAAAGACCATGACGTGCAGTTTTTCCTTCTTTTTTTCTTTTTTGTTGTTTCTTGTCTTCTTCCTTTTCTCTCTCTCTCTCTCTCTCTCTCTCTTGGGTTGAGTGGAAGCAGCAGGACAGTAGCGTGCGACGAACAAGAGATGGCGTAAAGTCCTGTCGGGAGGTTGAGACTCAAGGGGCGCTTAAATCTCACCTTTCGGGCCCCCTGCCCACTTTGTCTGAGTTGTCGTGATGTTCTTTTGTCTTTATTATCACTGACAGTGAGGATGAGATAATTCCGTCTGAAAAAGCCCGCGCGCAAAAGCCGCGTGCAAAAGTTGTTTAGTGAAATCCGCGCACGCGGAACCACGCGGACTTTTGCAGATGGAATTATCTCATCCTCACTGTCTGTGATAATATTGCTTTCTCTCTTTTTGTCTGTTGTGTTCATGAAGAAAAGGAGGGAAGGAAACCATCTAGTCTGTCTGTCTTTCTGTAGAAGGGAGAAGAAGAAACGTGTAGTTTTTCTTTTCTTCCTTTTTTTTTCTCGTCTTGTTTTCTTTCTATCTTTCTGTCTTTCGTTCGTTCGCTTTTTCTTTCTTTTCTTTCTGTCTGTCTCTCTTCATTTCTAGCTTCATTTCGTCCTTTCTTTTTTCCTTTCTTTCTTACTTTGTTTCTTCGTTTCTTTCGTTTCTTTGTTCCTTCCTTCCTTCCTTCCTTCCTTCCTTCCTTCCGTCCTTCCTTCCTTCCTTCCTTCCTTCCTTCCGGCCTTCCTTCCTTCCTTCCTTCCTTCCTTCCTCTCTCTTTTTCTGTCTGTCTGACTCTCTCTCTCTCTCATTCATTCTCTTTCTCTTTCTGTTTCTCTTTCTGTTTCTCTTTCTGTTTCTCTCTCTCTCTCTCTCTCTCTCTCTCTCTACTATCTAGCTCTCTATCTATCTATCTCCCTCAGTCTCTCTCTCACTCCCCTGGAAAACCAAAACACCTACTCTAGTTTTTTTTTCGGAAATTTTTCCTTAAAATAGAGCTCTTTATTATTAGAGTCTTTTAAAGATCATATGATCAATACACTTAATTAGTATAGTTATAATGCAATTTAATTTGCAGTAATTATTATATACTTAGAAGCCTAGTTAGAAACTATAATTTATTAAATTTAGAAAGTAATATAAAGTAATAATAGAAACTTATAGCATATACATATTACTTTTGATTAAACATTTTTTAATAGCTCCCTAGTTAGTTCATTATAAAATTCACCTTTATAACCTAAAAAGCACGTTTTTAAAAGCAGTATTCTACTAGTGAGTCGAGTAGTAGTGACAAGATTTGATTTGATAGGATTTGATTTGATTTGAGCTTCAAGCTTAAATTTGATCAGATTTGAGGTAGATTTGAAGTTGAAGTCTAGAGGTCACTCTCGACAGCACTGAAAACGACATGACCTAGGACATGACACAGTCGACACCACTAGAAAGCCCTACAGACAAGAAAATCACTAAAAACTAGACTAAAAGCTAAATTAAGACTCTTAAAATTAATGAGCTATGGTCGAAGCTAAGAGCTTAGATAAGTTTTTATCTTAGAGTCATCCTAGAGAGTCACCTCGAAGATTTGAGGTTAAAGGGTCAGATTTGAAGTAGATTTGATAGGATTTGATAGGCCCTATCATGCTAAAGCTTCTCAGGCCTAAGACTAGGCCTAAAATTTGACTTGAGGTTAAGCCCTACTTCAAATCAAATCAAACCAAATCAAATGTGGTCACTATATCCTACGTCACTAGGCTACGTGAACAAATGATCTGATTATGATCATCGGTGCAAGCCGATACCTAGCAGTGGACCACGGGGATTCCCGGTTCGAATCCCGGAACATAAAATCCTCTAAAAAACAAAACGACGACAGACTGTAGTGTAACGACAGTGTCCTAGGGCACCAATAAATCACTTATCACTTATTCTTTCCTATCCTATTGATTGATTAATTAATATAAGTGAAGTGAAAAACTTGCTTTTGATTATTCATTTCACCAAATTAATTCTAGACCAAATTGTATGTTATATACAAGTTTTTTGTTTTGTTGAATTTCGATCTGACGCATAGCTTCTAAATACTTCTGAGGAAAGCGTTTAGACACCTAGTTAGACAAATCACTACGGCATCAGACTACATCAGATCGGCCTCCTTGGCTAGCCTCCTTGGCCGGCCTGCACAGGTCCCTAGACAGGTCCAGCGTCACAGCGTGTGCCGCAATTCAATGGCCCGCAAACGGTTTTCAATTGAAGAATAAACACACACGGCATCCTTTTTAATCCTATCATTCCATAAGTATATGGAAAAGTACTTCTTAAATAAACAGTTCGGTCAGAAATTGAGCATATCACACTCACACAGCATTCTGGAGACTTCAGACCGGACCCCCACTTCCAGAGTGTCAGGGAACAAGACCTTCCCGTAGTAGGAGCAAGGTAAGGTCATACTTCTCCTTCTTTCCTCACCGCCCTCATGAGCATTCTCAGTCGAATCTTGCCTCAAGGGGCCCCCATTTCTGTTCCCCCCACCGGTACTTCCGTTGAATCCGTCTTCTGTTTCGGATACTTCTCTCCCGACGTCAACGTCCGTCGACTGACTTCTCGTTCTGCTGCTAGGCGGCAGAGGGTCTTTTAAGCTTGCTCCCAGACGAGAACGATGAGGCTGCAGCTGCTCGTCGTCACCACACACGCGCACGCTCTCTGCCGACCGAACTACATTCAGGAGTTGCTTTGCATTGTCAGTGTCGCCCACGGAAATGAAGAAGCGCGACGCCAGGACGAACACATTGGCCTCGTGCGTCCGGCAGAAGAGCCCCTTCTCCCCTGCAGACAGGCAGGAAGGCACTTGCACGCACGGACAGACACCACACGCAGAGAGACAGACAGAAAGATAAAAAGATGAACAGAGAACAGGGGGAGAAGGAAAACAAAGTGCCGAATGAAAATGAATGAATCGAATCAATTAAAAGGGAACCCATATTACCAGACATGCAAAACGAATGCATGAACGAGACAAACACAACGAAAAACAAGAAAAGAAAAGCAGTGTAAAGCAAACAGCGAGAGGGAAAGTCCCAAAAAAGAAAGCGCTGGTACCGAGCCACGTGAGAAGATCTTTCTCCTCCAGATCTTTGAGAGAAAAAAAAAGGAGAATCATCAACATACCATCCCTAAGAGAGCGACAGCGAATACACAGGAGCAACTTCACTTCCAATCGCCAAACTCCTTCCTTTCCCTTCACGGTCTTTTTCTTTTTTTTTGTTGAGACGTCCCGGCCGACCTTTAAATTTTTGCCACAAGAGGTGCCACTTGCACTCCTCGATCACCTCCCTCTTTGCCTCTTTCTCCTCCTGCGTGTCCAACTCAACCACCACACTTCCCCCTCCTTCCTCACACAGACCTCCTATGGCCTCCCTGTCAAACAGAAAAAGAGCCAGACGTGCCTGCAAGAGAAGCAAACGAGACTTCTGACACATCCAATGCAAATCCCCAAACATCTGTCTGGCCTTCTTGAGTCGATCTCTGTCTTCTGAAACGGTTGCAAGGAGACGGGACCTCACGGCCTCTCTTGACACCCCTGAAGGAAGTCTAGGGCCCTCACTCCCAGTCGGAGCACAGCGGCCTCGAGTGCATACCAATCGATGCATCTCCGCCATCTCAGCCAATGCAGCCGGATCATCCATCTGTGTAGAGCTGCTCTCGGGGTCCTCTTCGGACTCCCCACTTTTCTCATTTTCTTTCTCTTTCTCTGAGATGATGCTACTTGACATCACTCCGCAGGTTTTCGTTCTCAACAGTCGCGCCCCAATTTCCTTCACTTGGGCTGGCACTCGTTCACTGTCAACGTTTTCATCCCCCCCTTTCTCCTCTGCCTCCGCACAACAACGCGTGCAGCTGCAGTCGAAAAGATACTGTTTCCGCAGAATATCGCGACGGAGCAGTCTCGGGTAGGCGGGTGGAAGGTAAGAGATCGTGATCTCCTCCCCGGCCGCAATTGGCCGCAGGGTGACGATGAGTGCCTTGTCGGAGCTTACACCGACTCCCTTCTCCCTGCTGTCTGGTGCATTTTCCCCCCTCATGGAAGCGCAATTTGGTTGAACGAATTGGGCATTCGGTTCGCACGAGTGTCTCAACTTCGAGCAGATGCGAAACATTGCCGAACCAACAGAACCTCCCGGGGCCGCCCCTCCCTTTCCTTGTCTTGTATCATTCCCTCCCCCCCTCTCCCCCTGGCGATGGCTCCACTCAAACGAATTGCACGCCCACGCCAAGGAAACTCGGAGAAGCGTTCGGGCACTCACACCCTCCACTGCCTTGGCCCACGGCTGCGCAGCTGCCAAAGCGCTGACTTCAACATAAAGGGCAAAGAACGGACACTCAGTCGCTAGCTGTGCGGGGGGGACAAAGTGGTTCAACACATGGGATCGGGCCCAGAGATCCAATTTGCAGAAAGCGAAAAGAACTCTCCACACATTCTGGGCCTCTTGGTGCTGTAGCACCGAGGCGTCGGCAACTAACTGCTCGCTCTGCCCCCCCTCCTCCCCACCTTTGCCTTCTGCCTCTGCCGCCTTCTCCACGGGCGGGGGTACGGCCGTCCCGTCGGAAACGGACAACACGGGGGCCTCACGGACTGCAGAGAAAGACAGACACGAGAAGAGAAGAGAAGAGAAGGGCACGGATCGACCAAGGGCGCCAACGACGCGAAGAAGGGCAAGGGTTCAGACAGAAAGGCGTTTGAATGCAGAAAGGTAAAAGGACACTTGAGAATGCAGGTACAATATCTTTTCGGAGAGGCGGAAACGAACGCGTTGAAGATTCACTCAAGAATGTGACAGAGCCATAAAAAAAGAAATGAAAGCAGGACCAACCGGGGTCCTGCAAAAAGTAAAGTGCCTGACCGATCACAGCACCCCCACTAAAGGGCTCAGAAGCACAGAGAACTCTTCCCGCATCTTCGCTTTTCCTCACGAAAACGCGAGGGGTCTCCCCTCCGAAGGGGCGCTTTCTCTGTTGCAACAACACCTCTTCCGTTGCCTGGTCAAGTAAAACCAAATTTTCGGCTTTCAGTTGAAATTGTTTTCTGGACTCATCAAGCTCCACAGGAATCCGAACGGCTCCTGCCGCATCAGCGGAGGTTTCCGAATTCACAGTAGGCATGGAGAGAACGACTCCGGTTTCGCCGTTCAGCTCCATACCCTTGGGAGAACTCAGGTTGACCAAGACAACCAGAGACCCCGGCCGCATCGCAGCAGTCGCTCGGACCGTCTCCATACCCAGATTGAAGAAGGATCACGGAAGCAGATGCAGGACTGTTTACTGTCAATGGCGTGTAGACAAACGTGAGTGCGCGTTGTGATTGACATACAGTGAAACGGTGAAACAGTGGGCAGCATTGGGCAGCCAGGTTGCTCGATCAACCATGATCAACCCTCGATCATGCATGCCTCAAATGATGTTCAGCCTGCATGATGATCGAATCGCCTATAAATATTTGGCAGCACCGCGCGCATGCCGGGGCAAAGAATTATAATTCTCTGGCTATCATCGAGCGCCAGCATGCGCCAGCTGTGAGCGGCGCACATATGGCGCTCATTCACAGACTCATGCATTGCCCTGTCATGCCGTGTCCTGAAAGATCGATGTCTCTTGAATCAATCAACGCAATCACGTATGTATCAATCTGGCAGGGGAGCAAGGGTCTTCCTCGGGTTCCATTTCCATGCTCGGTGAAGTGCTTTGCAACGGCAGTCTATATCTTCACTGCTGTTATCCGTCTCCTTGAGCCTTTGCAAGAGAAAAGGGTCTTGAGAAAGAAGAATGCCCAAGGGAGGTCATTTAGGTGCAAAGTTTCCCGTTTGTGGCGTCCGCCATGGTCCGAACAGCATTTACAAGAAACCCGGTCTATACCATCTTGTACGAACAGATATTCTCACTCCTCGGTGGGGCTTCAGACGAGAAACGAGAAACCCCACACGCTTCCCTGCACCCGGCCACGGAAGTCAAAATTTTTCCCCGGACATCAGAGAGGCATGGCCGCTCTCGAAACGGACTCCACAGGAGAATCTAGGATACGTTTGGCGGGTTGAAGTTCCGTACAACAAAACCCCAGAAGCACACCAAAGGGAACGGTGGATGCGGGTGTATAGCACCACCGAGAAGAGGTACCGTCTACCTGCAGAGAGGGCCGTTCGACCGGACAGAAAGCTGTACATTCTGGATATGCTAGAACGGTTTCATGGGCGGGCCCACAGCGGAATGGGAACCCCGGGATCATGGGACACAAAGAAAGACCCAGACGAAGGAAAAGGAAAAGGAAAAAAAGAGAAAGAGAGTGACCCAGATGAAGTGGAAACAATAACAGATGACCAGGGGGGGGAAAGGGAAAGGAAGGCCAGTGGAGGAGGAGGAGGGGGGGGGGCTTCCGACCGGTCGGTGGAAGCGCAGTATTCGCATGTGGCAACCATCGCAATAGAGGCGTATGAGAAAAGCAGGGGGACAGCTGAGGCGGAGGAAGCGCTGTCAGTGCTTCAGAGGGTGTTGTCGTCTTCGTCGTCTCTGTCTACGGATGCTTCTGTGTTGGAAAATTCGAGTAAATTCGAGAAGGGCCGAATCAGCCGTCTCTGGCGTCTCGTGAGAGAGTGCGACCTGTTTCGAAATGCGGCCCCGAGAGGTGCCCGTGCGAGCAGTCGTCCCTTCCCCCACGTTGTGGAGAATGCCTCGGTGGTGCGGGACTTGTCGCTGGCGGAGATTCTGTACACGAAGTCCAATTTGAGACTCAAGTGCAGAAACCACCCGATCCACATGTACAGGAAGTGGATCAGAAAACAGGAAAAGAAAAGGTCAGGCAAATCGTCGCAAATCGTCTGTCTGCCCACCCCCTGCCTAAAGACCATGACGGTGCCGGTTCCCACGTGCGGTTTGTCTTTCCTTATTTTTTTCTTGTTTGTTTTTTCTTGTCTTCTTCCTTTTTTTCTCTCGCTTGTGTTGAGTGGAAGCAGCAGGACAGTAGCGAGTGACGAACAAGTGATCGCGTGAAGTCCCATGGGCAGGTTTAGAGTCAAGGGGCGCTTAACTCCCACCTTTCGGCCCCTCTGCCCACTTTGTCTGAGTCGTCGTGATGTTCTTTTGTCTTTGTTACTTTCTTTCTTTTTGTCTGTTGTGTTCATGAAGAAGAGGAGGGGAAAGGAGAAACATATAGTCTGCCTGCCTGCCTGCCTGCCTGCCTGCCTGCCTGTCTGCCTGCCTGTCTGCCTGCCTGCCTGCCTGTCTGCCTGCCTGCCTGCCTGCCTGTCTGTCTGTCTGTCTGCCTGCCTGCCTGCCTGTCTGTCTGTCCGTCTGTCTGTCTGTCTGTCTGTTGTGTACATGAAGAAAAGGAGGGAAAGAAACCATACAGTCTGTCAGGAAGAAGAGGAGGGAAAGAAACCACATAGTCCGTCTGTCCTTTGCTCTTCTTTCTTTCTTTTTTTCTTTCTTTCTTTCTTTCTTTCTTTCTTTCTTCTTTATTTTTTGTCTGTTGTGCACATGAAGAAAAGAAGGGAGAGGAGGAAACATGTAGTTTCTCTTTGTGTCTGAAGGGGGAAGCAATCAAAGAAGAAAAGAGAAAACCAGAAAGTCCGTCTTCGGGTGAGTGAGTGAGTGAGTGAGTGAGTGAGTGAGTGAGTGAGTCAGTGAGTGAATGAGTGAATGAGCGAGTAAAACACAAAGGAAATCGGCATGACGAGCGCGACTGCCTGTTTTTGCGTCTCTACATCTTTTTGCTTGTGTTTTTGCGTCCAACTCTGTTTTTCCACGATCTGTCCCCTTTATGTTTTTCTTGCGTGCAGCTACATGTTCCGTCGTGGAATGTGGGCCTGGGAAGAGAAAAAGAGAGCTCTTCGATCTTTTGCGGGGGGGACTGCCACTGGAGGAGCAAATCCTGGAGGATGATATCTGCCAAGGACTATTTCATTTAACTTCATTGTGAGACGCAAGCTGCTAGACAGGCACGAAAAGGGGGTATATGCCTGGCGTGCCAGGAATGTATGTACATTTCAATATATCATTTAAAAACTTTTTTCGTTTTTGAAACTAGTTTAAAAATTTAGAGTTTGTTTTAAAACTTTCATCTGAGCATTGACCTAACTGAGGCTAGCTCTAGACCTAGCTAAGCATTGACGGTGTAAAATCCGACTTTCAAAGTTAGACCTAGAGTTAGACCTAACATAGCTTTAGGACTAGCTTTAGGATATGATAGGTCCGATCGATAGCATAGTTAGGATCAATGTTGCGAGTTAGTGATGGTCTATAGATGATAGTGATAGTGAGTTAATTGGTGTCTTAAATAGAGCATTATCGTCATTCTACCTAGCGTTCTATAGTGACCATGTTTGATTTGATTATATTTGATTTGATTTGATTTGATTTGATTTGAGCTTCAACCTCAAATATTTGATATTTGAGGTAAGATTTGAGGTTAACCTCTTAGGGTTCCTCATTGAGTCACTGACTTACTTCTCTCTGATCATTTTTCTCATGACAATAGTTATATTGAACAATTTCTGATGTGTGTTTCAAAAATTTAAAAAAATATATATAAAATTATAACTTATCAGTTCCGTAAAAAAAATATGCCTGCGTGGCAGTGTATATACACTAGTCACTGAGACTCACTCTAGTACTAATAGAGATTAAGGACGTAAAATTGATAGATTTGAAATTGCATATGACTTTTTATTGATACGATAAAGTTAGAGCACGTACCAAAATTGAGGTAACAATCACTCAGCTTTATGGCACTTCCTTTTCCTCTTCTTCATGATCACTTTCTTCAATGTGAATCGAATCGATCGGTGGTGGGAGCTGCTGAGAGCTTTTTCTCTGGCTTTTCGGCTTTCCAGGAGTGGGTGCTCCTGGGCTTCTATTCGGTTGTGGAGAGATGACAACGGGGTGAGACGGAGAACCGTGCATACGTTTGCTATTGCTGTTGGTGTTGGAACCGTCCTGTTTCACATTTGCCCTGACACTGAATCACATTTGCCCCCTTTTGCACGGACCATATTTTTTTTGCGTACCCGGCTCTAAAAACAAATGCCTCTTTCTTCCCGTTCGACCCTGTCAGATTGTGTGACATGTCTTTACGGGGTGTAAAATGTTTGCAGACGGTCAAAAAGGGGGCCGTAAAAGATGTTCCAGCACCAGAAAAGTTAACACAGCTGTTCGGGAAAACGTTCAGCTGATCGGTTTACCTCTGTATGAAGTAAAAGGGGTGAAACGTTAATTTCAGTGTAGCTCAAAACGTTTTTTTTTTGAGAGCAAACCATCAAGATTTAGGTTTTTTCATTTGAATCAGCATGCGTGACGGATCGGTACTTGCAAAAGTTTTTTGGGGACTTTCATATTTGAGGTTGAAAGTCATATTGATCAAATATTTGATCGTATTTGATAGGTCTTTAAACACTAGGTCCTTCCTAACTGGATATTTGATTTGAGCTTAAGCCCTACCTCAAATCAAATCAAATCAAATCAAATCAAATCAAACATAGTCACTCTGAACGCCCAGGATCTACCCTAGGATCTAGCTACCTGGAGACTACTAAAAGTCACCTCTGCAAATGGTTGCTCCACGCCTAGCCTTGCGCGCTCTACTACCAAGCCTCGACTTACATATTTTGAAATATCAAAGATTATTCTAGAGATTATTACTATAGTATATTTTTAAAAATTATAAGTTTAATAAGTCTTTTTTTATGTCTTTTTACTAATTAATACAGGTTTATTATAGTTAGTTTAACTTAGTTAAAGGATGCCTAATATTTTTTTGTTGTTGAGTCTAGGTCCTACACTATAAAGCTTCAAACAATAAAAACTCAGGCTAACTTTCTTTTTTTTCCTTAGAACTTTGTTAACTTCATATATATAAAGGAAAATCGAATCTACATCAAAGATTCTATCCTAGGTTCAATTTTGAATGAAAGTGAATGCTAAATGTTGTGTGCCGCCTTAGTGCGGCCCACACGGATAGCACGGCGGCTACGGCATGTCCGACCTTGGTCGTACGGGGGCCACGATATTTATAATAGACCGGCAAGCCCCCAGTTGGGTCTGCCTCTGCTGATTTGTCTCCCACTGCCCGTCATGAAAAACCAAAGGATTCTACATCTGTATCCACCTCTACTGCCAATCCCAATTCTCCCAAGCCACCAGACCCACCCGCCTAACCTACTCTGATTCGAATGGTACAAGTGGGAGCGAAGCTGCTTCCAGACCCCCACGATGTGGACCCCGATCTCTGCGGCCGTCCCACATTCACTGAAGAAGAGCGGGATGCTCAAGCACGTGTCGTGCAGGCAGATAGATCGACCCTCCCAATGTTACTTCGAGTGTGGGTTGATCCCATAAAATTGCCCCCTCCTGAAGAATCAATTTCTGCTGCCGGCCATCTCAGCTTCCACCAGTGTTGTGCATGCCTCTCGTCAACAACTTCCCTGGTGGGAGCGGTACTGGCTCTGATTTTGATTGCTTTCCAAAAAAGAAGAAGAAAGGGGGAATTTGTGTTGTGTCACTTGTGTGCCGCCTTAGTGCGGCCCACACGGATACCACGACAGCTACGGCATGTCCGACCTTGGTCGTACGGGGGCCACGGTATTTATTCCATGCTTGGCATGTGGATCAACATTTCGTGCTTCGATAGCTTTATTCTTTCTCTCCTCTGTCCAACTGTGTGACGATCTGTCCTTCTAGGTCCGAACTGACACCCTATCCGGGATTGTGATTTATAGATTCTGTCTTTCTGATGCCAAGTCTAGACTGCACTGATCTAGCAGCTAGAGTGGTATATAACACTAAACGATCACGCGCGTCTCATGAAACCTGCGAATCTGCGATTTATAAGCTCATAAAACGTTCAGTAAGCAACCTAGTCTTTCGATTTGAATGAGAGAAGGGAACCTGATTGATAGTCTTTCTCAAGTAAAACTCAGACGAGCTTTCTTTCTTTCTTTCTTTCTTTAGAACTTTAGAGTGTAGGACCTAGTGTTGAGCGGGAAAACCTAGTGCCTAACCCCAGTTGTACCTAGTTGGAGCGCTCTAGGGAGCACTATAAAATATGTTTGTTTCATAATATAGAATGTTTTATATAAGACAAAATGGCAACAGTGCTCTAGGGCACCATTAAATACCGCTAAATCACTTATCACTTATCTAGTGTTGCATGCGCAAAGATATGTACATACCTGTAATTTAGGCTGTAATTTGAAATTAGCCTGTAAAGTTAAGAGTCGACTTAAGACTACAATTAGGACTATACCTATACATACACAATGTATTACACATTTATATTTCAGGCTAGATCTCAGATTAGATATAGCTTTCAATCTTGTTTAATTAATTTTTGTGTGTATGGCACTAGTCTTATCCATGTTAATATCAATGTTTGCAAAGAGGTCCGCTACGGTGCTCACCGGGTCGCTTCTCGGCCTCCTTCTCATGCTACTGGAGTCATGCTGCTCGTCATGGCTCATGCATGCAGGCCAAGTCCAGTCAATCAACTCGTCGATCACAACGCCCACAGAGGCCCCAGCTCTCTGTCGCATGCCTACTTCATGTCCTCGATCAAAGATTCAAGCTGCTGACCGGCCTGCGCGTATGAAAAGAAACAACAAGAGAGAACAGGCCCGCAATGGGCTCAGTCAGTTAAGTCTGTGTCTCGAGGCACAACTCAAGATATGTCCTCTCTCTCTCTCTCTCTCTCCATGCAACGCTTTCGTGTGGAGACAGGAAGGAAGGGAGGAAGGAAGGAAAGAGACGATCTGCCCTTCCGCTTCCTTCGTTCTCGATCGTCCCTCGAGGAAGGGAAACAGCCATGCACACTCCCTCCGGCCATCCTGCATCCTGCAGCAGCAGGTCCATCAGCCCGCTCATATATCCGTCTCTCCAGTTGTCCGCTCATTTCTCGGTTGTTCTGCCAATTTGCTTCCTTGTGATTTCACACGTTTCATTTGTGTCTGCCTGTGTTTGCGCATGCATCTTGCTCTTCCCTCACACTTTTTTGCCTGTGTGCAGATGCGTTTGTCTGTCTGCTTCCCTGCTCATCCACAGCTCTCTCCCCGCCTCTGCGCGGTTGCGCTGTGTGCATCTCTCTCTGTCTCTGTCTCTGTCTCTGTCTCTGTCTCTCTCTCTCTCTCTCTCTCTTTGTGTGTGTGTGTGTCTGTCTCTGTCTCTGTCTCTGTCTCTCTCTGTGCGTGCGTGTGTGTGTGTGTGTGTGTGTGTGTGTGTCTTGTGTGTGTCTGTCTCTGTCTCTCTCTGTGCGTGCGTGTGTGTGTGTGTGTGTGTGTGTGTGTGTGTATGTGTATGTATGTGTGTGTGTATGTGTGCGTGCGTGTGCGTGTGCGTGTGCATGTGCAGCTGGCAAGTCAAGGGCACGAAGAAGAATTGGAACTGGGGAAAGAGGCAAGACATGCACAGATGATCAGAATGAGTGAAAGCGCCGAAGAGAAGGCGGGGGAAATGGCCTTTTTCTCTTTTTTCTGCGAGTGAAAAGTCGATTTCACATATCGGAATCGAACAGAAGAAGAGCTGGGGCTGGAGAGGAGATGACCGAGCGATCAATCACTGGCTGACATCGGCAAGAATTCTGAAGCTCTCCTCTTTGACTTCGTAGACGTTGACAATCGTTTTCATTCTGTCGCATTCCTTCTTTAATTTCTTCAGATTCACTGCTTGCTGCAGAATCTTGGACAAATTGGAGCTTTTTTCACCTGCATGGACAGTCACATTGAAGGAGAACAACAAGAGGAATGACTGATAGAAGGAGAAAAAAACGCCATGCAGACAGGCAGGTAGCTATTGATCCATCCACGTGGATGGATTGCGTCCTTTTCCTTCTCGGGATTTGCATCCAACAAGGGAGTCAAGGCGCTGCCTTTCTTCCGTGTGTCTTTTCCGTCCTTTTTTGCCTTCTTTTCTCCCCCTTTCTTCCTTTCTTCGTTTTCTCTACATCACCTTTGTTCCTACGTCCCGTCCGTCTTTCCGCCCTCTAGTCGGCAAAGAGGACAAAGAAGAAATAACTTTGTTGGAAAAGAAAAAGACGACAGTAAAAAAGAAGCAGAAATGACACAGAAGGAGGGCACGCCCCATGAAAGTAAAGAAAGAAGGGGGGCATGGAAGGAAAGAAGAAAGGAAGACAGACAGACAGGCAGACAGAAAGAACGCAAGAGAACAGAAAATAGAGAAAAACCCATTCCTAAAAAGAAAGAAAACGGTACATTGAGATGAACACAAGCACACCAAACAGATAAACGGTACAACGAGCAAATGGACAAGTGGAGAGAAAAGGAAACTGCAGTACTGGGGGCCATTCGAAAAAGATTCGTGACCAATAAAACACGTGGGCAACGCAGAAGGGAATAGAGATCTGTGCACAAGAGGCGTATACATCCGATTTCCTCTGAGAAAAAACATGCATGGTCAAACAAACAAGTCGGGAGGAGCGCCCTTTCAGAGGCACTCATGAAGCGACCATGCAACCGACCAAGTTTTTCGATCATCTGTTGAGTGAGTCTTTCGACGATTTCATCATTCAACGGCTCTGAATCATTTCCTGTCTCTTTCGACTCTGCGAGTTGGCTTCTGGCTTCAAGAATTGTCGCCAGCTTTTCTCTTTGCGTCACTTCCTGAGGGGACGACTGGCGCGTGTGCTTTGCTGAGACGTGCATAGTTTCCAACAAAACTGAGCAGACACAATTTTTTTCGAAGGGAGCACGCAAACGTCCGTTCCCTCTATTCACCAACTCAGACCACAGAGGCCGACGAACACTGAGCTCAGACGCAAGCCCCTACCGCCTGCCATACGCTGTTGTACCTCGCCCCCTGCCGAGAGGAAGGCACTGTCTCCCGGCTGCTTCTGTCTTCCGAGACTAACTTTTGAGAGTCACCATGCATATAAGCGTGCATGGACGAGTGCCAACGGATCAGCCCTGCGCGTGTGTGCCAAGCGCTCTATCGATGGATTCTCGCAATATCCTCCAAATTAGCAAAGCGCTGCTTTCTGCAGCCTTGTTCTGCACTGAGCATCACTGAGCACTGGCAGTACGTATATATTATTAATAATACGTGCCTGTTCCGGACCGTAATCATTCGGCGTAATGCCGTCTATTGCCGTCTACGAGACTATACGTCCATCTACGTCCTGATTCTTGTGACCCTAGGCCAGATCATTCAGGCTTTAACTGGCGCGCGGCGGCGCGCAATGAGCCTGCGCGCGCGCAGGACGGATAGTACGTGGCGGCGCCGTACGCTCGGGCCCGCGCTTCAAGTAAAGAGACCCGACGCCACAATCTCCCTACACACAGTGTCACACATGGGAGAAACCGCTCGGTCCAACTTCATCTTCCCCACCTTCTCTGCCTTTCAGATGGCTGAGCGCATTATCATCAGTAGTGGGCAAAAATGGTGCAGCGTTTGACTTACCGGCGCAAGAACCGGTACAACACCGCTTCTAACCAGCAGAAGATCGTGAGGACCCCCGGCGGTCGTCTGGTCTATCAGCTGGCCAAGAAGAAGGCCAACGCCCCTTCCTGCAGAGACTGCGAGAGCACCCTTCACGGCGTAAGTTCCACCTTGTACTATCTTTCCGCTCTCCGCGTGCTCCTTTTATCACAGTACGAGTGCGCATTGATGTACACTTGATGCGTGTGTATGTTCATGTGCAGATCCCCGTGCTGAGAGCTCATGAGTACAAGAACATCGCCAAGACCCACCGCACTGTCAGGAGGGCCTACGGTGGAAACCTCTGCCCCGGCTGCCTTCGTCAGAGGTAACTGGGCTTTTGGGGGTCGTCTTGGCTTATTCGGTTTTTAGCTTTTGCAGGCTGTGGCAGGTCGAAGAAAGAAAGATTTTCTGAATGTCTCGTGTTGGCATCTTCCATCGCTTAATTGTGTGCCTGCAGGATTGTGCGTGCATTCCTCCTCGATGAGCAGAAGTGCGTGAAGGAGGTCCTCATTGAGAAGGAGAAGCAGGCCAAGAAGGAAACCGAGGGGACCAAGACCAAGTCCAAGAAGAAGTCCAAGAAGTCTTCTTAAGCAGACGGAGCGTTCCTGTTTCTTCATCTTGTTCACTGGAATAAAAGAGAAAAGCTGAAGATGACACAGGCTCCTTCTGTAGGTAGAGGGAGCAGTGAGAGGAGGGGGGAACAGAACGGCTTCCTTTGCTGACGCGGCCAGCCCACAGACGCATCTGCAGAGGAGGGATATGGACAGACTGACAATTTGATCTAGCCACCTGACACAAAAAAGGATTTGTCGGTCTTGTCAAAAAGCTTATCCTTCCATGAGGAGGAAAAAGGTGTCACACTACCTTTTCTGTCACGGCGCTGCCAATCCATTGTTTTTCTCTTGCATGTTTTCAACACCGTACACCCCGTCTCTTTTATAACCAGTCAGCTTTTTCTCCAACCAAAGAACTGGCAGTGCAGATGCACCTTTGATTTTTCCGGATTTTTCTGCTGGAAGTCTCGCCTCTCTCCTTCTCACCTCCTGCCTTTCTTCCTGTGCCGATTTCCTTTCCGCTGCTGCTGGCTCTCCCCGACCCCCACTTCTCATCCTTCGGTTTGTTGATCTTTCATCCCATCTGCGTTTCCGCCCGTTTCGTTCTCCCTGCCTCCCTCTGATGTCCTTGCCTCCAATGGGCATTTTCTGTCTGCATGCGGCCCCGTCCTCCCCCCCCCCCCC
>JAHBMJ010004878.1:47427-52161 GCA_018398765.1 Chromera velia | reverse complement strand
GTTTTGTGAGAAATAATTTTTGTGTAAACTTCTGGGTGAGCACGAGTGAGGACGTGACTGAGTGACTGAGCCTTATATGTGTATGGGTCTGCGTATCCTTAATTGAGTGTTTGCTCATATATGTTGTCTGCTCTCTAGTGCAGGTTCTTTTTTGAGATAAACTCAGCTAGCCTTTTGATTCTGGTCAAATCCTACATACTAGCTCTTCACCTTAAATTTAATTCGCCTTCTGTCTACCAATCTCCTGCTGTCTGGTTTATCCCATGCATGTTTTTATCCCACCACTTCATTCGTTCCGGTTAGCGAGCGGCGTTTCCTATAGGGCGTTTCTGTCCGCGTTGATTGATTGATAGGTTCTGTACTATAAGCCTTCCCGCTATGTCCATCTATTATTTGACGTTTCCTTTTTGGTAAATCTGGACGCCGCCAGGGGCCGGTCTGACTTTTATCAACTTTCCCTCTCTGACTAGCTGTCAGATCCTAGGTCGGATCCGAGTTCCCCGCGCTTCCTAAGTTACAAGCTAAGGTTTTTTTTTTTTTTTACACATTAAATTCTTCACGATCCTAATAATACCGTATTAATATGGGTTTTGTGGATAGTTTTTCACCATGTATTCCCTATGATGGACCCTATCGCATTTGGGAGTAATTGGGATAATTGGAATGCCCAATTGGGAATTTGGAATCCCAAATTCCCAATTCGGAACAATTTAAAAACATTTTTTTCTATGTGAAAAACTTAGTGTACAAAGCTGTATAATAGCCTATATTTTTGTGCATAAACATTTTAAAACTCAAAGATTTCAAATCTAAACACCAATTAGCTTTACATAAACATTAAACCTAAAAAAAATACAATTGCCATGACTGCAGGTCGCATCCCCCTGAAGGGGGGACAGCAAGTCCCTCTGGAAGAAAGGCTCTGCACTGTGTGCAAAGATCTTTTTGGAGTGAGAGTGGTTGAGGATGAAGTATACATGGTAACAGAATGTCCTATCTACGAACAGGAATTAAAGAGAAGAATGTATGTACAGAATTGCGCAAGGCTGGTCAGAGGGGAGATAAAAAAGACTGAATAAAACACCAAAAGCAAACGAACAAGGGAAGATCGAATCTGATCGATAAGCTTGCTCTGTTTCATTTTCTGATAAATGAGGCAGATAGTGATATTGATTTGATCCTTTACAGAGCTACGTCGAGCAGGCGTGAGGTTTTTATGGAGTACAGGAAAAGAATAGGTGACCTTTGCAGAACAAACGCTGAAGAGCTCGCAGAAAGGCATAAAGAATCATTCAAAGGAAGAAACATGTACAGAGTAGTGAGAGCAGAAAGCCATCAATAAGCAGCAATGCTAGACTAAATTGGTCAGACAAAAGAGGAGGGCGAACAGAAAAACCTGGGGACAGGGGCATTGCTTGAATCCGCATGCTATAGATAGTCTCTGATCTTATGTTGTCAGCCTTTTTACGAATGATCTCTCTATGGCATGGCCTAGATGATTTCGTTCAACAAATTTGATCGATCGACTAATTGACGTGTCAAGAAAGATCCTGATACCTATAGGCCTGACGGGTTAGTCTAAAACGCTCCATCTACATGCAAGTGTCTGAGCGACCTCTTGATGGTACAAGTTGCGGCCCAGCAGTGGACCATGGAGCAACCCGGAAGATAAATCCTAATCCTAATCCTAATCCTTTCTTTTTTCTTTAGCCGACGCCTAATAAGAAAACTTTTTTTTTAATCTATTTTTTTTTATTTATCACCCCCCGAAGTTGGGTCTGAATTAGACAAACAACTGTTGTTCAAGTGTTGTATGAGTGTTACAGGGAGTGTTGTATGAAAAACAACTGTTGTTTAGTAAATAAAAAAAAAATAAAAATAAAATACGAACAAAACTTTTTTTTTCTTTCTTTTTTTATTTATCTAGTGCAGGGCCTAGTGACTAAGATTATTTTACTTCTAGTTTTATTTTTCCTAACTTCAGTCTAGTATTGTCGCAGCTTTAATTACAGCTTAGAACGTCGTCGGAATTTGTCTGAATTCCCTATAGCTAGACTGTACTCATGCATCATACTGATCAAAGCAGCTAGGGCGCCATCACATGCGCTGCAAAATCAACTCTATTATTCCCTTTATGTCAATTTCTGACCCACCAAAGGCAGTACAAACTTTAATTAGTGTTACCTTAGAATTTGCGTTACTTCAGACAGCTGTAACGTTTAATGTTACTACACCTTTTAGAGGAACCCACCCACCCATCTAGTGACCATGTTTGATTTGATTATATTTGATTTGATTTGATTTGATTTGAGCTTCAACCTCAAATATTTGATATTTGAGGTAAGATTTGAGGTTAACCTCTTAGGGTTCCTCACTGAGTCACTGACTTACTGTCACTCTGATCATTTTTCTCATGACAATAGTTATCAGAACATTTCTGATGTGTGTTTCAAAAATTTAAAAAAATATATATAAAATTATAACTTATCAGTTCCGTAAAAAAAATATGCCTGTGTGGCAGTGTATATACACTAGTCACTGAGACTCACTCTAGTACTAATAGAGATTAAGAACGTAAAATTGATAGATTTGAAATTGCATATAACTTTTTGTTAATACGATAAAGTTAGAGCACGTACCAAAATTGAGGTGACAATCACTCAGCTTTATGGCACTTCCTTTTCCTCTTCTTCATGATCACTTTCTTCAATGTGAATCGAATCGATCGGTGGTGGGAGCTGCTGAGAGCTTTTTCTCTAGCTTTTCGGCTTTCCAGGAATGGGTGCTCCTGGGCTTCTATTCGGTTGTGGAGAGATGACAACGGGGTGAGACGGAGAACCGCGCAGTGCCACACGTTTGCTATTGCTGTTGGTGTTGGAACCGTCCTGTTTCTGGGCAGCTAAGCATCCAGAGTTGGTAAGTTCGGCTACCCTCTGTGCCGCGCCAGGGCCGACAACAAGCCCGACATACCATTGTTCACTTCATCACTTTCTTTACGGGGTGTAAAATGTTTGCAGACGTTCAAAAAGGGGGCCGTAAAAGATGTTCCAGCACCAGAAAAGTCAACACAGCTGTTCGGAAAAACATTCAGCTAATCGGTTTACCTCTGCATGAAGTAAAAGGGGGTGAAACGTTAATTTCAGTGCAGCTTAAAACGTTTTTTTTTTGAGAGCAAACCATCAAGATTTAGGTTTTTTCATTTGAATCAGCATGCGTGACGGATTGGTACTTATAAAAATTTTTTTGGGACCTTCATATTTGAGGTTGAAAGTCATATTAATCAAATATTTGATCGTATTTGATAGGTCTTTAAATACTAGGTCCTCCCTGACTGGATATTTGATTTGAGCTTAAGCCCAGGGCCTACCTCAAATTAAATCAAATCAAATCAAACATGGTCACTACACCCATCCTCCACTTCAGCCGCTTCCCGTTTCTGTGGGCGGCTGCTTGCAGACAGGCAACGGCATCCATGTCTGTCTCCGAGTTTCCTCTACTCTTTGGATGCTCCCCACCAATCGCCCCGGGAAGGGCAGGATTTTGTGCTCCCTCAATCAATATGAAAACGGGACCAGACTGACTCCAACACTAATTCTGACTCCAAAATTTTTTTAAATATACAAACAGTTTAAACTAGTTTAAACATATTCAACATCGTTTAAGTATATTTTTAGCGATTCTTTTGTTGTTTTTAAAGGTTTTAAATTAGAGCCTGGAGTGTATGAGAGTGAAGGTTGGAAGTGTTGTAGCACAGTGGCAGGCTGGGCCGGCGGGTCTGCGTGCATGCCGCACGTGGCATGCAGTGCCGCACCATACGTACGTGCGTCTGTACCGTGGCCTGCCCCAACCGGCCCGCGCGGGTTGCCACGCTTGACTGATGCACGCATCCCAATCTGAATATTCGGCTGTACGGTAGAAATCCGATTATATGCTTTTGCAGGCCGAGGCATCTGTCAGAGAACAAGGAAGAAATTAAAAGATCCCGTTTCATTCGCTTCAGTTATAGCTCTACGTTGCTATGCAGATTTTCTGTAGAGTGCACTTGTTGTGGGCCTGTCGCTGGGGATCGTGCACCGGTGCTGTAGTGTGGCTACACTTTTGAGATGGGCTGAGCTTTGCCGTCTCCTTTTAAACAACACTTTGTATGGGCAAGGGGTTTTAGTTGTTACGTCAGAAAGACCTGCGTTGATGCATCTGTTTATCCTTTTTCCTTCCTCTTCATACGGTATGGATGCAGGAGTTTGGAGCTCTCGCTTGCCTCTAGTATGTAGAAGGAGTTGCGTTCGTCTCATCTCTTTGGTCAGTTGGGGGTTGGGCATCTCTGGGTACAACGCGGCTTCAATCGGTCAACTCATGTCAGGGAATGATCTACGTGGATTCCTCTATTCACGCATCCTTCTTTTCATTCTAGCTGCGTGGATGTAGGGTTTGGTGTTCCCTCGTACCCTTCGTATGGAAGGAGAGTTGCTTTTGTGTCGTCTCTCTGGTCAGTTTGCGATTGCGAGTTTCTGTATGCAAGGGTGGCAAGAGGTTGCGTTCTGTCAGAGAGATGCCCATCCTTCTTTTTCTTTCAAGCCCTCATTCTCTTCACACTGTCTGTCTGGATGCAGGCTTGAAGGCTTCCTCATGTGTGCATTGGGAAGCTGGAGCTCTTGGAGCTCTTTGTGCCAGGATTTTTGGTGAGTCTGACCGTAAGATGCCGCAAACGTCTCTTTGTGTTACGCTAGGCAAGCG
>JAHBMJ010004878.1:37427-42427 GCA_018398765.1 Chromera velia | reverse complement strand
TGTGTGTGTGTGTGTGTGTGTGTGTGTGTATGTGTATGTGTATGTGTGCATATGTGTATGTATGTGTGTGTGTATCTGTGTATATATATATGTGTGTGTGTGTGTGTGTGTGTGTGTGTATCTATGTGTATGTATGTATGTCTTGTGTATGTCTGTATGTGTGTTTTGTGTATGTCTGTGTATATGTCTGTGTGTGTATGTGTATGTGTGTGTGTGTGTATGTGTGTGTGTGTGTGTGTGTATGTGTGTGTATGTGTATGTGTGTGTGTGTGTGTGTGTGTGTGTGTATGTGTGTGTGTGTGTATGTGTATGTGTGTTGTGTGTATATTTGTGTATGTGTGTGTGTATGTGTGTGTATGTGTGTGTGTGTGTGTGTGTGTGTGTGTGTATGTGTGTATATGTGTGTGTGTGTATGTGTACATGTATGCATGTGTGCTTGTCCGCCTGTCATATAACTTCAATTGTCTCTGTTTTAATAATGATGGCTGCAGAGGTGCACAGTCAACAAGATTCTGATGGTTTGCGTATACTGTAATATCTTCTTGCCGTTTTGGAGGTAGCGGCAGCCTGAGGACAGACGGAGAGCTAGACCAGAGACGAGGCTTAGACAGAGAGGCAGATCTATAGACTCTTCAAACTCCAGCTCAGTCTGAAGACCTCAGTCAGCTAAGGGATATGATATCAGAAGATCCTTAGTCGTTCGTAGAGTTGAGAGATTTGACTTAAGTTCTGTAAGCTAGCGATACATTCATTCAAGAGAGGACAGACTCACGACCGGACAAACGGAATGAACGATCTCAGTGAAACGGCTGGGGGTGGATTAAATCTGACTCGTCCCCGCGCGAACGCAAAGACAAGCTTTCCAGGGCCAGACAGATTGAACGCGGCGGCGGCTAGGGCGGCGGGTGATCGAAGCAAAGGCGGCGCGCATGCGAAAAGGACCGAGCGGCGGCGGCAGAATGGCGGCGCCGGAGGTAGGACACTACAGTACCATGTTGTTAAGTGTGAGACATCTTTTTCAGATACATATTGATTCTATATCCCGTATGTGCGAAACTCTGATTTGGCTGCATGTGATTTTCCTCCCTTGTAACACATATAGTAAGGATTCATACATTGCTTTTTGTCCTGCATTTGTGTATCTGCATTGCATTCAATCCTAGCTTGTTCCTCATCTTTTCTTTCCTAGTTATATATATAGTAGAACCTAGGGTAGAATGACCGTTCGCCATTTGATATTTGCAAGGGTGACCTCTACTAGAATGGTGACAGCCTGTATGTATACCTGCATGAATGTTTCACCTAGTGCACAAATTTAACTACTATCCTAGTCACTATCAGTATCTGCTTGATTTCGATTGCTTTACTAGTATGTTGCTTTAGTTTATTCCAGTGGTTTTGATCCGTGACGCTCTAGGTGAGTCTAAGGTGACGCTTTATAGACAACCTTTTTTCGTTTTTGAATCTTATATAGACTAGTTTTAAAATTTGAATAGGAAAGCGTCGATTTAGAACTGGGTTTAAAAATTAATAAAAAAAGACTAATATTAAAAAGTGTACACAATTATAAATTGTAATCCTGTAAGACAAAAGCATGTCGAAGCAGATCGAGGAATGACTAGAGCCGAGAGGAATGAATAGCGTGCACGTCTACTAGTAGTAGTCAAAACTCTGGTCAAAACTTTAATTTTCGATGATTGAATTATAATTTTTAAATTTTAAATTGATATCAATTTTGATGCAACCTGCTACTTTAGTTAAAAATCTAACTTGAATTGATATCTTATTGAAAATTAACTTTAAAAGTGCCAGTGAATGGATGCAGATTATTTATGTTTACATACATATGGAAGGGGGTTACAATAATACAATATGATGTTCATAAAAAAGATTAGAAAAGGCTGGCTTGGGATCGGATGAACGTTCGGGGATGTTCCGAGGTACGCTCCGGCCGGGTTCCGGCGAGGACGACGGGAATTTATTCAAAATTGATCCGCGTTGATCAGAACTTCATCTGTTCGGGAAAAAGTAGAAGTCCATTCATGAATACACAACTGGCTAAGTCTGGCTTGCAACTGTGGTTTCTTTAAAGAAGAATTCAGTTGATCCTCAGCACTTTAGGGAAGGAAGTACGAAGTCATTAAAAAACTCTTGAGTTGTTTCGATCCTCAACGACATAAACATAAAAGCTTCCATTCGTCCTGTGCACACAAATCGAATCGACTACTTCCGCGGGCCAGGATGCCATGCATGACGATCGAAGTAAATCTACTTACTACACGAATACAACAGTGACACACTTTTGCAGGAACCCAACCAAAAACAAACAAATAGAGAATCAGGCACGCAGACAGGCAATTTAAGAGCATGAACCAATTAACGAAAACTGGATCACGCGTACACTCGTGCCTGCATGACTGGCCAGTTCAAAACGGACGCATGCACAAAAAAGGGAAGGCCTAATGCGTGCGTGTCGGGGTCAGGGAAGGATCGAAATGAGGCAACCACCATGCGTGCATTCATAAAATGAGGAAGCCGGCAGCAGTAAGCACACAATCAAGCAAGCTATGAATGAATAGATCAGCGAGTCGGTCATGCCACCCTGTTCCTCTGAACGCCCTTCGTCCACGCCTCGATGTTTGATGCGACTTCATCAATCAATCTCACTCGAGCTTCCGCAGACGCCCAACCAACATGAGGAGTGACAGTCACCTGCATGCATGCATGCACAGAACACAAACCCAGACAATGAGAGAAGTGCTGTGGGATGAGGGCTGCGACTTTGTATGTGACGATGCCTGAAGTTTCCAGTTCAGGAGGAAGGGAAGCGGCGCAGTAGGAGCAACAGATTGAGAGGAAGTAAGAAGACGGGTGCGTCGCCTCAGCAAGCAAACAAGAAATGCACAGAACAAGGTAAGACAACGAGCAGAAGAAAAACTCAAATGATCGACGCGACAGAATCGGAGCGCGAGCACGGAAGTGCCTGCCATGCCTTTATGCTCCATTCACCCTCTGCAAACCCAATGAAACTAAACTCACCTTCGGGTGTTCAATGGCTGCCAAAGACGCTCCATTCGCAGGAGGTTCTGTCGAGAGAACGTCGAGGTAGGCCGCCGCAATCTTTCCTGCATGGACCGGAGCGGAGCAGAAAAGTTGGAAGAAGACAAAGAGACAAAAAGACATTCACGCAGGCGTGCGCAATGACGAAATCCGATGTAATCCGGTAACTGGGTTGCTATCAAAGTTCAAGAAGAAGAAAGAGAAGAAGTGCGCATCGAGACGAAGAAACACAGAGGTAGAGAAGGAGAAGGAGGGGGAAGAAGAAAAGATGAAAAGAGCAACAACGTTCCCTCTGTCACAAAAGAATCAAACTGAATAAAAACATCAACAGCGTCTGGCTTTGTGTGTGTGTCCAACTTACTGTCTGAGTGAGAGGCTGACCGCTATCGAGTGCCCGAACCAAAGACGCTTCATCCACAAGTGGCCCTCTTCCTGCATATTCATCCGCAGGCAGGCAGGGAGACAGAAACTCTCAGCGAGGGCGCATCATGTCATTTGGTCAATCTCTCCCCCCATTCCGTATTGTGCGCCGGTCTGTTTTGTTGCGCGCCCTTGGAAGATGAAACTTATGGATGCTGCCAAAATGCACACATTGCGGATGTTGACGTGAAACGCATGTTTCTGCTCCCCTTTAATTTACATGGCATGGACTGTCGACACGCGGTCAAGGAGGCATGCTTCACGAGGGCGAGAAGGTGGAAGGCCGAAAATAAGAAAGTGCGCAGACCAGGGAGAGGACGAGAAGTCTACTGCCAGCATGCGGTAAATCTCAGGGAAGAGCCGCCTGCTGGGTCACGTACCTACCGGTGTTGATGAAGACGGCCGTCTTTTTGCACTTCCCGAAAAATTCATCGTTTGCCAGGCCCGTTGTTTTGGCAGTTAGAGGGCAGTTCAAGGAGATGAAGTCGGCCTGCAAGAACAGACAACTAAACACGTGAACATGCACACAAACATGCATGTATAAACCCGCACGCATAGGATCTCCTCTCTTTGTCCAAAATTGGCACACACGCGTCAGACCAGACAGAGACAAAGAAAGACAGACAGGAGAGGCAACAGGGACGCAAAGAAGAAAATGTGATCGCTATCTCTGTCTCCCTGTTTCGTTTTGCTCTTCCCTTTCCTTCCGTTTTCCTCCCCTTTCTCTTTCTCGTTCTCGTTTCTTCTTCCTTTTGTGCGCAGAGTGGAAGGGCCTCGGCTTGGACAGAGCGCTGAGACGTACCCTGCGGCCCCCCTTTCGCCCAGCGCAAGGTTGCCTTTTGGACTGCGCAAGGTCTTCCACTTTCTCTTCGAGACACTCATTTTCCATCTGCAATTCTCCTTCTTGTTGTACATTTCCATTCCACAGTCTGGGTACCCCTTTCTTCTTTTTGGGTCTTTTGTTGTTCCCCACCAGTTCTGGAGATGAAAAAGGAGTGTGGTACTCCTTATGGTGAGTGTATGGGTAAGTTTGCGTCCGAGAGACAGACAAATTGTTTCTTTTCTCCTTTTTCGCTCGCTCTCTTGTTCTTTTCACATACACAAAAGACAGATAGACATCCAGACAGAATGCAAAAGAAGAACAGGGTGATCGATCGACCCGAGTGATTTCATTTCACAACACAATCCAAACGAACAAACCAAGCAACCAACCTTGGAGAGCGCCTCATCCAGGGGAACTCTGTCAGCAGATGCCGGACGTCCAGGGACCTGCTCGATCCATCCGATTAGGTCGATGACTCAATACATCCATCCATCTATGCATCCATGCATGAATTGAAGTGAATGAAGGAAAGACGGTGTGCAGTCGGATCAGCTGACCGTGACTGGTGAATTGACTAATTCATCCATCCATCCATTCCTTCGCTCAATGATTTATTCATTCATCCATTCCTAAATTCGCTTGTTTAAGAGAGAACATGCACGCCCGCATTCGCAGAGGAAGCACACGAGGAGTGGGG